>KZ872671.1:23572-36750 GCA_003456935.1 Machilis hrabei
GTCTGACAAAGAAGACACAACCAAATTACTATTTACAAACAACAACACACTACCCGCGCGAGTATAAACGATTCACCACACTCAACCAAAACGCATAAACTTAAAGCTAGGAGAATAAAAGAATTAAAGAAAACAATCACTACTTCTCTGATGAAAATGACTTCGTAAAATGCCCAAAAAAATAGGTGCAAAATACGTATTCTGTGGAGGAATACTCTAAACAAAAAAAATTAATATAATTCCATGTAACGGAAAAACAGTCCGTTACAAATGAGCGAACACAGTGAATATGTAATAATGACTCCACAGTTGTAGCATAAGTGAATTTCGCTATAGGTGATGTAATGGACATCCACCTGTAAAGTGTTTAGGTATATTTCACAAGAGGTGAATTATGCCGTGTGAATATTTTTAGTGTTGATAGCATAAAGACTTACAAAAGCTAGTGCAATAAATAACAGTGAAACGTGTGAGAAGATAGTATTTGTTGTGTTTTTACTAAGTTTAAAGGGTGTGATTGTGACACTGTGAGCAGAAGACGTTAAAGAAGTACGTGAGTCCTGGTCTGTGAGTGTTTAAACCAGCCGAAACCGCAATCATGCTGGCATTGCTAGTCCAGTAGGAGTAGCATGGACTCTGATAAAAGAAAGTGAATAATGGACGTATATATAGACTAATCATGGAAGTAGTTTAATTTTAGATCATCATATACCAATATGATAGAATTGCCAATATACGTTACACAGCAATTACCTTCTGTGTGTTAGTTGTTAAGGCACTGATAATTAGAGTATGTAGTTGTAAGCAACGATGATAATAGGATTTAAGTTAGGTGTAAGAGTATATTAAGTAGTTCGAGTTGCATTTGTTCAATGGCAAATTGTAATGAAGGGAGGGATTGATTCTCTTAAGAATGGGGTAGAATTAAGGTAAGATAAACATGTTACTGTTCCCAGTTTGTTTTATTGTTTCAGGGATATTTTGGGGGAAATGCCACTATACATTAACGGACATGGATGGATCTTTTAAAACCAAAACAAAGTCAGACATGGGTATCAACCAATATTCCAGTACCCAGGACAGATCACCATGAAAGAAAAATGTATCCATTCATAATTTTATATTGTATGAAAAGGAGCAGGCATGAAAATATTGTAAATGGAATTAACTTTTACTAAATATAAGAGTCAGGAACGATGAGGAGCAACGGTTAGCGCATTCATCTGTAGGCAGGTAGGCGTGAAATTTCAGGTCCATGTAAGCAGTAGGGGTGTGAAGAGCAAGGCTTTAAAATGTAAAGGTGCATACCATCAGCTTAAGGATCTCCATGGGGGGGGGGGGACTTAATATTTGGCGGTTAGGAATGTAATGTGTAGGATCACATTCCACAAAAGTAATATTTAAATAGTTTTTATTTAGGTGTTGTACTTTAGAGCTAAAGGGATTTCCATCTGTTAACTGTTTCAACACACCTGTGGTACGAGTACGTGATTAAATTTATATCCATTTAGCAATTAAAAGATAAATTTAGCAACTGGACTTTTGATCAAATCATCCGATACAAGCCGTGCATAAATCGAGCTAATCACACAGAAATTAGATCCAAACCATAGCCACCTGAAAGAGCGTACAAAATGCCTAGGTCGGCGAATNTCATAGCTAGCTAGCTAGAAAAAAGAAGGAAAAATATAGACAAAAAGTTCAAGGGTGAAGGAGGAGAGAAGTAGATGGGGAGTTGGACTTCGCAGTCAGAAGTCGGAACAGAGAAGTCGGAACACTCAAGTCGGAAATGGGTGATGATAATCGAACGGAAGTGGTGGTCATTCAAGTGTATCGGAAGAAGATACAGGGTGTGTGTACTTTATCATGCTACCCGCAGGAAGTGTCTCATGGTTATAAATTAAATTAACGACTATAAATAATATGAAACCAATTGTGCCAGAAGTCCAGAGGTTGAATCTTGAGAAACGGACGCCAGAGAATAATCAATGGGCCCTAAGCTGATGCCTGTAGACGAAAGTTACGAAGACCAAGGGCGTTTTAAAGGGATAAATTTGGGGAGCTTAAAAACCATAGATTTAGGACGCCTGACTCCGAGGAGAGGAAAATAAAAGGTATGTTTTACAATTTATATTTTATTTCCAGCAACCCAATAGCAAGTAAGAGTAGTCGTGGCATATAAATGTATGTTAAAATTCCTGTGATGCGTAATGGAACAGAAGGGGGCCCAGGGCTGTGTAAATGGGGTTAAAAAGTAGAGTAACCCTCGATAAGCCCGCCGGCCCTACAACCGGCATAAATGAAAATGTTTACAGCACACACGTTGCACAAACGATTGGCATAGTTAAACTTTTTTAAATCGTTTGGGGGGACGAACCGTTTCGCCAGGCCCCCCAACTTTATAGCTGTATCTCCTAATCGAAAATTTATTAGGATTTATTAGACTCTGATTGTTCTTCAATTCGTGGTGGTGACTGTGCGACTTGAAGTGGACTCGATGTAGCTTCCGATACTGATGATTCCAGAGCTCGAAGTTTCAATGGTGTATTATCTTCCTGTGGTTCAGTGGATTGACGCTTCGCCCCATGCCGGTGCTTAACTTTAAAATGGCGAGTAAGGTTGTCCCTTCGGGTGAACGTTTCAGTACATTCGGCTCACTTGTGCACACCTGATAGCCCCATCAGATGTGAGCGCTGAGTTTTTGGCTTAACCTCATGCTGAATCCTTTGATGGCGATAAAGATGACGNTGTTGGCTGAAGGTTTTCTCACAGATAGCACATCTTTTTTTCAATTTCTTATGTCCAATTTCAATTATGTGAGTCGTGTCCGGGGGAGTAGTTTCATGTATATTCTGATCGTCATCATGCGAGGCTGTTGTTTCCAGAAGAGTAAGTTCAGGTACTGTGCGGTTGTCATCATGTAAAGAGATCATCTGGCCCGAAGCAGTCCTTTCCGAAAGAGGAATCCCAAATACATTGCGGTCGTTATCGAGTAAAAAATCCATTTGGTTTAAAGCCAATGATATTTTCTGAAAACTGACAAATATGTATGTTCAGTTTATTTAATTTAATATCTAATAAGCTATAAGCAAACCAGTTGTATGTATTTTCATAGCCAGTTAAAGTGTTGTCTGCAGTAGTAAATATAGACTAGCTAGTTGCTCTGTATATGTAGCCAGTTATAATTTTATGAATTAATGAATGTATTTTATATCTATTGCATGTGGGTATGCAATAAAGTATATGTATTTTGTATGATTCAGGAATCGTTTGCGTGCTATATTACCAACTCATCACATATGTATTTTAAATGAAAGTAGGGTTTATATGATTATGCAACTTGTCAGGAAACTAAAAATTCAACTTACCTCGTTACTGGTATAACTTTAACTGTGAAGAAATATTTGATTTTCAAATATGGTTGCTGTAAATAACACAGAACTGACACTAGGCTGTAGTAGCAGCGTATGTATCGTGTCGTTTGTCAAACAAAGATTGCGCACCTATTATATACCCTATGGCCAGGTACGCGCATGCGCAGTAGGTTGTTTTGAATGGGCAAGTCCATTAGAATTCATAGGGGGGGAATATATTATATTATACATATTTAGCTTCATTTAAGATGGGGTATAATAAATTTAGAAGCAACCAACAGTATAGCATGGAGGATATATAGTTAAGTATTCAAAGTAAAGTTATAGGATCAAGTCAATGCTTTATTACCCCCACTGACACAGAAGTAGGTAACAGGCCCACCATGCATTGTACAACCAGACATATGCATAGCATGAAGGGCATACAGTTAAATTTGTAATAGAAAAATTATAGGAACAAACCCCCACTAGCACAGAAGTAGGTAACAGGTCTAATATGCATTGCACAAACAGACAAAAGTATAGCAAGAAGGATATATAGTTAAGTTTGTAAGAGAAAAGTTATAGGAACAAACCCCCACTAGCACAGAAGTAGGTAACAGGTCTAATATGCATTGCACAAACAGACAAAAGTATAGCAAGAAGGATATATTGTTAAGTTTGTAAGAAAAGAGTTATAAGAGCAAACCAATGCTTTATCTTTATTATCGCACTAGCACCAGCACATATTATAAGCACAGCACAGAAATACAATTGCGTGGCATGGAGAATGTGTAGTTAAGTTTGCAAAATAAAAGCCATAGCAACGAAAATCCAATATGGCAGAAATTAAAAAATTGAATTAATGAATCAAATATGTTGGGCCAAAGTAAACATGTTTGCATTTTGACTTTTTCCCGCACAACGCACCGTTTGGAAAAAACAACTTTGAAAATTGTTCTCGGCCATATTTGAACAGAGCTCTAATAATATCAGAAAAATATAGAACAAGTGTTATGACAGCAGCAGGCGATCATGACCAAAGGTCCTGAGGGTGAGAGTGATTTTGGGGGCGAGAGGTTCCCATACCGGCATTTATGTATCTACTCCGGCACAAACGTAGCACAAACTTTGGCATAGTTAAACTTTTGAAATTCCTTTGGGGGGCGCTACCATTTCTCCAGCCCCCCTCCATCTTAACAGCTGTATCTCCTGTACTATGCCGGCACGAACGAAAATGTTTACGCACAAACGATGGACATGGTTAAACTTTTGAAATTCCTTTGTGAGAGGCTATCGTTTTTCCAGGCCCCCTCCATCTTTATAGCTGTATCTCCTAAACTATACTGGCACAAACGACAATTTTTACGGCAGAAACTGGGACAAACGCAGCACAAATGATTGGCATAGTTAAACTTTTTAAATTCCTTTCGAGGAGCAACGGTTTCTCCAGCCCCCCCTCCAACTTTATAGCTATATCTCCTAAACTATACCGCCACAAACCAAAATGTTTACGGCACAAACCGGCACAAACGCAGCACAAACGATTGGCATGAAACAAAATTTTAAATTCTTTTGGGGGGATGGGGCCGGAGTAACGGACCTTCGTGGCCCATGTATTATTATGGCCATTCATTTAATACGTATTTGAAAGTTTGGTTCATTAGATGTTAATGCAACATTACAAAACGTGGAACGAGCACACCGATCTACTTTTGAAGCGAAATGCGCTGAAGCATTCGCTTAAAACAGCTGCTGAATTACAAAGCGGACACCTGGCTTGTCGATAGTAAATAGTAGAACACTCCGGCGACGTTTAACGTAATTCTATTTGAACGGACGCAGAGCTGTGAAGAAGTTTCCGTAAAAACTCATCGTTCACGAATGGAATTTTCACGTTTGCACGTTAACAAAACCGGCAGGGATTGGAGCATTGTTCTGTTCTTAGAGAAACAAAGATACAGTGATGGTTCAAGGTAAGTAAGACGCCTGATTGGTCAACAAATACAACATGCGCTACATAAATCCTATAATGAAACATGGAGGGGTAGTATTACGGTTTGCGATTGTTTCTCCCGAACCAGTACAGGTCCTGTTTACCGTAAAACGGTAAATATGTATCGTTGCAACTATCGTAACATTCTGGAAAATGTAATACTCCCATATGCTGAAGAAAAAATGCCGTTTCGATGGATATTCCAGCAAGACAGCGACACCAAATACAACAGTATCGTTGTCCTAGAATGTCTTACACAGCACAATGTAACTGTACTTAAATGACCAGCTCAGTAACCGGACCTCAACCAGATTGAGAACCTCTGGATGGATTTGAAAAGGGCTGTTCGAGATAGAAAGTTCACAAACAGTGATGTGCTCGTGAAGGCCGTTGAGTAGGCATGGAAAGCTGTTCCAAAGTAACGTTGTGTGGATCTAATCGACTCGTTACAGCATCGTTGTCAGGCTGTCATCAAATCAACTACGAAATTCTGAAGATAAGTAAATTTTATTACTATCGTTGCAGACTTCTGTCCAGTTTGAATACCAATTCCTGTGTCAGTAATATCAATTATTATTGAACTAAAGCCTACTTTAAGACTTGTTCTACCTACTAGTAATGCCAAACCAACAAAATCATCAACTTTGAATATACATTTTTATTTTTCCTCTCAACAAGAGGAATTCACCATCCCGTTGCAATAATTTTGGTCATTGCTGTATATCACGTTAAACGCATCAAAACTAAACAGCATTTGAAAGTTCTGTCGAAAGGAACGCACTTTCTTACTTTCGTCCAAATATTAACATTTGACACTCTTATTGTGCTCAGCTAATTATAGATAATATATACAATAGCAGTTACAATTGTGAAGTTCATGTTATTTTTTAACAGTTTTTAAGAAGTGAACAATCTTTGATAGAACTGCCAGACACAACGGCTGTGGCGTTATTTATATCCAGCTGCACTTGACGTGTGCAGTTATTGATGACTTGCAAACCGTCATAAATCACTTTTTTGGTGACGTGCAGTGATGTGCACATTCGAAGTTGGAGAGTACACTCAGAAAAACAAACACTGGTTCAGCTTAATAACATATAATCAGAAAAATGTATACATTGCTGTTTCACGAATTCTTGTGAAAAAATTGGGCGTTCAGAAAATATCTTTAATGTGCTTCGTTTCAAATTTAGCTTTAAATTTTATCTGTCTGTTTCAGAAAATTTATAAAATGTAAAACTAAATAGGTGTTCGTTTTCAAAAATATTAATTAAATACTTTTATGCTATTAGTCAACATAAAAAGCGTATAGATTCATCAACACTAGCTTCAAAATTAGATCAAATGTCTTGAGTTTGAACTCCAGAGTGTACCAAATTGTGTCTCGGTGAAACACATAAAAATGTATTTCATTGCCACGTGCAGCAGTAAATTAGAGTAACTGATACCTTGCAGCAATCATATTGGAATGGGGCCTTATTAAATTTAATTAGCAGTTAAACAGTTAAAGACTTTATTGCATTGCTTTTGTCGAACGATTGGCATTTATAAATCGTCCGTAATATGTTTTACATTGAACAGATTAAAAAAGAAGTTGGGATGGAGTGCTTGTCACTAACAATATTGAAACATTAAAAACAAAACACTTAACTTGTAATTTAAATTATTACCAAAATCGTTTTTAAGAAGCAGCTGGAAACACTTAACTTGTAATTTAAATTATTACCAAAATCGTTTTTAAGAAGCAGCTGGAAATTTTCCAAATCTTCACAAAATAATTTGTCTATAATTAATTGCAACATAAAAAAATTCTGATCATTAATTACAGCAAGTGCACGCATAGCACACCATTATAAATAGCATGATTGTAAGTGAAGTGGTAGGATAATATCAGTGTTTCTTGTGATTTGGACTTGCAGAAAAATATGTTCATATTTTAAAAGAAGTTACGATTTAGTGGTTTCAATTAAGGCTTATCTGTTTCATTATACTGACATTAAAGTAGTGATTTGTAAGATTAGAGAGTGGCTATACGACAACCAAGCGAAGGGTAATAAAAAAATAATAACGCTTACAAAAGTGGGCATTGTGAATTTGTTTTGGTAGTAATTTGAAGTTAGTTCATAAGTACTATGATGTTGAATACATACTCATTTGTTTTGAACGCAGTTTTCCTTTTAATAATCGTCTTGTAGTAGGAAAACTGTAACAAATATAGAAACTGTATTTGTATTTTAAAGTTCATTGACGACGCTCAGCATATTGAAAATATTGTTCGCGAACTAAACCTACTTAATACAAGTATACAAACGGCTATTAGGCTCAAATTTTACGAAAATATCATATTCTCAAATCATAATCGATGAGTTAAACTCGATGGTAGCTTAGTAGCCATACAGTAGAACGTTTGACTGGTAATCACGATATTGCAATAAGGGAGTTCTTTATTAAAACATTTTCGATATTTCTGTTCATCAGTTTCAAAAGCATATAATTAATATATGCAAATTAAGCGTTTAAGCATTCAAAATTTTTTTTTTTAGTGTTATTGCACCAGGAACCGCCTGCGGGCATTACATCTGGTGCGTTATCACTAACGACTATGGCCACTTTTTGTTCCGACATTGAGTGCACACACTTAGGACAACACAAGTGAGTGCTCAGACTTAGGCCACACAAGTGCACACTTAGGACAGCACAAACATCCATGTCTTACGTGGGATTCGAACACACGACCTTTGGGACAGGAGTCAGGCACACTACCTACTCCTCCAAGCAGGTTGACAAACATTCAAAAGTTAACTGATGTAAAGTGAACTCTTCCAGTGTAAACAGCTACTTGTTGAAATACTATCTATTTTGAAAATTAGATTGTAGTTAATAACAGCAGCGGAAATGTTTTGGAGGTGTAGGCCCACATACATTAATTTCAAAGTTTGGAGGAGTATTGTATCCCTGAGATAGTTTCATTCATAAAGCTCGAGAAATTTAAATTGGTAATATTATCTGCAATAAATGTAACTACTGAGTTGCATTTTCGAGACCTTAAGATTATATGTAGTTACACCTGCAATTTATTTTCGTGGATTCTGCAAAACTAAAAAAAAACTATTAAAGTTGTCAAAATATATATTTAACGAAATGTAAATTCCAATTTCTTTCAAATACCTCCCAAACCACTGATCACATACATTTTTTTCTGGATAATATAAACATTAAATGATGTAGATATGCCATAACGTGAACAGCAATAAATACTCACTTACTTTACATGACGTTCAATCGGTTTCAGAAAAGTATAAAATACTTTGGAAGTAGTGTAGCTATGTAAAATGAAGGCATCTCGATTTAAATGGGTGAGATACAGTACATTCATAACACTTTGTATAAAATCAAATATACAGTTTCCCATTTTGTCCGCAGATTGCAGCTCATTAGTTAATTTTGCTTGGCTAACCTTAGGGTCACTCAAACAATTAGTTTACATAATAAATATCAATTAAATTGTAAAGTTAATAAGACCAGCTTCCCTGACTCCTGTTCTCGACATTTAATTGGATCATATAATATTTTATTTAACGTTTAACATGTTTGTTTAAATATTTGTTTTATCCACAAATACGAGGTGTGTTCAAAAAGTAACGGGAATTTTGTAATTTCGTGGGTTGTACTAGTCCGATTCGCGCGATTTTTGTGTTGTTGTTTTGGTAAAAAAACTCTGAAAAGTATCTGTACATTGTTAGCCAAACAGGATTTTTAGTCTGCTGTCAGCTGTCAAAGAGGTTACGTGTGTTTTGGTCCGATCGGCGATTATTTATTTGTTTTCAAAATGGATCAGAGAATTTGCATTAAATTTTGCTATAAGAATGTTCGTAAATATTTTGCCAAAAACAGCACTGTAATGATGCCCCAGCCTCCATATTCACCAGACATGGCTCCGTGTGACTTTTTTCTGTTCCCAAAAATAAAGATAACCTTAAAGGGCAGTCATTTCGCAAGCATAGATGAGATTAAAAGCTCATCGCTGAGAGAGCTAAATGCTATCCCAAAGATCGAGTTCCAGAAGTGTTTCGGGGATTGGAAGAAGCGCTGGTATAAGTGTATAATATCTAATGGGGACTATTTTGAAGGGAATAACATTGATGTAGACGAATAAATAAAATTCTTGTCAAAAACCGAAAATTCCCGTTATATTTTGAACACACCTCGTACATAATCTGCATCGGGAACACACGATACTGTACGTTGCTCTAATTCGTATCACTTAATTTAGAACCAGCAAAACAGTTTTCAGATTAATGAAATGACATGCTGTTATGTGAAAACAGAAGTTTCATTTACTTAGATAATCGTATTGTAATTAATGTATTGACTTCGTGGTATAACATCTTATTCAATGTGCGATTTATTGTGTCTATGTCGTTCATGTCCTGCACACGTTTTTTTGTCTGTCTGTGTGTTCTGTAACCGACTTGTTATATAGTCAATTCATGTTTTAACCGAGGTCCCCTGGGTGTGTAACACGGTTTGAGCGTGCACAGCTGGTGTCATTTCACTCACATACTTGCAGGAAATTCCATCCTCTCTCGTAAAAACACATATTCCCAGTGGTGCACTAAAACTCTGTTCACAGAGTACTTCCGATACTCGTTATCTACTCTTGACCTTATTCGCGAAAATCAGCTTTTACAGTACCGTAGATACAAGTCTTTCTTTTCTACAGTACTTAGACAAATCAAGTTACACAAACAGTACATGTGTGATGGATCCAGCTTTTTGTTATTTTTTAGCAGTTAGTTTCAAAATCTGCAGTTTTTTTTCTACGCATTGAAACCAGTTGTTATCTGCGTGCCTCATTGTAGCCAACACATACAAAATTATTCCTGTATTTTGCAGTGTTTCTCTAATTGTGTCCATCCACGTAAACACACTACATATTTTATATTACTTTTAATAATAAATATCTTAAAATTGTCCCAAGCGTTTCGCTAACATTTTTTTAAACAACTCCCCTAACAGTTTTGAAAACACTTAAATGTTAAGAAAACTACAAGAAATATTGTTTCAAAATGTTTTAGAATGATTTTATAAATTGTTACNCTAACTGATAAAAAGGGTATTACGAATAATTTTTAGGAACTCATTTACATAAACTGTTTGGAAAGCCATAATAAACACTGTTGGAAAAAAGTTTCGTAGAAACGTTTTGTAAAAACGCTAGAGAAATGTTTAGGTAAAATATTAGAAAACGTGTTAGGGAAACTGTTGCGACACTTAAGAAAAAGAGTATCCAAATAACGTTTTAGGACCTGTAAAAATGTATAACACTGNACGAAAACGGACTAAGCAGTTGTACAATAACTGTTAGCAAAAATCTTAAGAAAATTGTTAGGAAATAAGTTTTGTTCTTCTACTCGACATTAGCATTGTTTCTGTACATCAAATAATATTTCCTTCAAAAGTTTTGGAACATATAAAAACACTTACATACACAAAAAGTATTTTTTTATAATTGTTTTGTCGTTCCGTCTTGTTATTCTGCTATAGGGCAGTTTATTCGTGACAAGTCAGTGTTTGTATTTTGTTGTTGTCATACTGAGTAAAGACCAATCCTTTAAAACACTGTCATCTGTGTTCCAGTCAATAATGTATTAAACCACAAATATTCAATAACCACAACTTCCTCTATTCCACACATAATTGATATTCAGAAATCGTATTCTCCGATTAATTTGGCCTAGTAATGACGCGTNCACCAATNGAGAGCTATAGAATGTCAGACACGAACGACGTGCCAACCATATCGTATTGTCTGATATCTCCGCGAGTATGAATGATGAGCTCTTAAATGGTACCAATGATCACCTTCGTCATACTAATGGAAAGTACTTGGCCTTTCTTGATCTTTGAATTACACATGACAGAAGAAAGACAGAATGGCAACTNAGGCATACAACGAGAAGAGATAGATATTAATAGCTTTCACAGTTACATTAAACATCTTAATTAAAGAGATTTAAACATCTTAAAAGGAGAAATAAATGTATACTTTCTATTGTTTGGGTTGAATGGGATCTACAACGATAAAATATCGTTGTAGAATACAGGTTAATGTTTCCAGTTTTCAATTAACACATATTTGCAAAATGTCTGTTAAACGACCAAACAAAATTACAATTGTATTTCAAAAATACTGTTTTTTACTATTTTTATCTATTTTATGGGTCCAAAACCGACTTTAACTAAACTTGACAACTTGGCAGATAATTTTTTTGTAAGTGATTTATTTGTCAATGCGTTTCGCAATTTTTACTTCAATCTCTTCTATTTTAAAAATCTGCACAACTCTGTTTGACCTTGCAATTATCCAGTATTTCGAAGTTAATAGTTGTTTATTAAGTCAGTGTACATAGTTTTGTATTTGTGGATGTATCACTTTAGATGCTGCTTGAACTTGAACAATAAACTGTGCGTTGATTAAGCACGGAGTCATTAAAGTAGATTTGTCACTACGAGGTAGTTGTACCATTTATATGTTCTTGTATAACTTGCGTGCAGAACTATTTTATAAATACATAAAAGTATGTGTTATATAAACTAATTATGAATAACTCACTAATACTTTATTTAAGATCATTTTTGTTAATCTACGTTAAAAAAATTAATTTGAAATAAATGNCTACTCCCTATAGCGTACCTCCATAAGTAGCATGTGAACGATGTTCCTTATGGTGATAGTCCTACATGTTAAATTCTCATAAGGCGTGCAGAGGTATGTTTGTTAGTTTTATAAGAGACAACTACATGAGATATATAAATAAAAATAACCCCACTATTAAGTGGAGAGTTCCCACGAGTACCTGTCTATAATTACATTATTTTAAAATATTATTTATGTTCAAATATTCAAAATTAAAAATCGATAAAATAATACCCATGTTATTATTATGGACAATTTTCAGCCTGTAAAAAGCGGATATTAAATCTAAACACTATCGCACGCACAGCCATGAAATATATATCAATACAGACGCAAAGATGTTAACTCTCCACCTTGAGTTTTATTTAATTTTAGCTTTAATAGATTTGGAGCAATAATTAAAAAATAAATATACACGACTAGATATAGGTATATATTTTTAATTCACACGAAGTTTTAACTTTGCTCCAAAGATGGCACTTGAGAGGTAAGACTACGGGTTTTGATCTAAGCCCCATCCCTCCTTTCACAAAGCCAACGAGAAAGACTTTTTGAAGAATGTCCTTAAATACAACTGCTAGGAAGAACTCACCCGTAATGGGTGCTGGAAACGGAAACGCTATGTGTAAGTTGTATTCCGCAAGAATATCAAAATTGTTCTTGTATTTTCTCGGCGAGTGAAGTGACCTTGACGAGCCAGGTAAAAGGGCTGGAAACTCTAGAAGTTTAGGGTGGGTAGTGACATGGCCTCCGAAAGTCATTTAGNGGAGGAAAGAAAATAACCAGGAAACCTTTTCAAAGCAACGGACAGACCTGATTCAAATTCGTTGTGTAATAAAGCAAATGAAAAAGTGAAACGGGAATTGTCTGCAAATTGAGTGATTACAGAGATATAACTAATTAAAACTGTCCAACAGATATACTGTATATCTATCTATATATACACACATACATATAAATATATTGTCACGATCACTTTTCAGTTCTAGTTAGTTTTGTTGAGAATTTTTACTTTCTTTAAGTTTTGTGATCCTGAGAGTTTTGTGGCAGTATCCTAGAGTGTTCGGCAACCCGCTTTGGCAGATGCAACCAAACCTAGAAGCAGAAATGTAAATTGGAGTGATTTGAA
>KZ872680.1:11562-21915 GCA_003456935.1 Machilis hrabei
ATACGCCCAATTACAACAAATTCCGTGAGGGGCATGTCTGACCCTCTCCTTGTCAGTATAAAAGTTGTTGGTTCGATTCCTACACAAGGCTGGTTCTTGCCAATGTCTGTGATTCATTTAATCAGTTTAAGTACCATTTGTTGTCATGAAATAACCCATCTGGTTTTGACAAAAACAGATCTAATGATATTAGTTACACCAAATTAAAATAGTCTGTTGTATATTAGTTACACCAAATTAAAATAGTCTGTTGTATATTAGTTACACCAAATTAAAATAGTCTGTTGTAAAGCTGTGTATCATTCATATATACTTGTTCATTATAGTAGTGACGCATCCAGTTTAGACCCTACAAGAAAAAGGAAAATTACGAAACAGACACAATGTAGTGGATAGCATTGTTTTTTCTAAAGAAAAAAAAAACACCATCTCTTGTGTGTTGTATATGTCATATGAATTTTTTCCCACTAGGCCTACTGCTAGGCTATAGATAGGAGTGAAGTAAGGAACGCCCTATAAAAATTGCCTTCTTTGTCTGCTAGGGACGCTCAAAGTTTTGTAATTATTGATGTGAGTAAAAGGAACCCAAAACAGTGCCAATTTATAATACTGGAAATATATAAATGAAAATTTGAACACAAAAAATAAATAAATAATTATTGAATAAATTAATGATTCCTTTACCACTAGGTTGAATATACAAAAACTTGAGTGCCCCTAGCAGCCAAAACAGGCATTTCTGGACCAATGATTATAGGGTGTTTTTATTTACTTGTTTTGGGCAATAGATCATCTCGAACAGGATAGCTAATTCCTCTTGAAACACCGTGTATTATCAGTGGTTTAAAAAAAATGTAATGTTAACAGGTAATTAAACTTTGTTAATGGGACAGGTAATTTATAGTGAAACTCAGACCTAAGTAAACCCCTTTAGACAGTGCTATGGACTTCATTTATATGAAGTCATTGTGACAAAGCAACAAACATTGAATTGTTTTATTGATATTGAGTGGTTGGAGTAGACCAGGTTTTTATATTTTAAAGTAGAAATGGAAATACAGAAAGCAGTGTTAAAACTTTGATTGTATATTTATTTCATAGCCTTCACATTTGATTAAATTGAATATTTTGTTTTTTAAAGCCGTTTGAAAAAAATACACTGCTCAAAAAACGTTTTGCATAAAGTGAGGTCTGAGAAGTTAAATACGTATAATGGTGTCCATAGAATTCTGTTGAAAAAATACACATAAATATTGCATAATAAAGATAAANCACGTGTATTTGACCTAAATTTGAAAAAAAGAAAATGTTATAGACTTTCCAAATTTTTACTTGAAATTAGTTTTGAAATTTGATTGTGCATTGCCTGAAATAAAGTCTCTAGTATTCCGTATGTCCTCCACGAAAGCCGAGGCATGGTTTGAATGATATTGTCCAGGTCTTCTTGAGGTAGTCGGTCCCACTCTTGAACTGCAGCCTGAATCAGCTCCCAGCGATTGCTCGGAAAGCGAGGTCGTCTACAAATAGCCTCTTTCAGCAAGTTCCAGGTATGCTTGATGGGGTTCATGTCTGGAGACAATGGTGGCCACTCCATCCTGTTGATTTCAGCTTCACTTAGGTAGTCGCATATGATCCGATTCCGATGAAGTCAGGCATTATCGTTCACAAGAACAAAATTATCTCCGAAATAGTCTCTTAATGGTTTCACTTCTTTAATGTAGAANTATGCATTCATGTCACCCTATATTGGCANGAGAGGCATACGACGGAACATCATTCCTCCTCTCCCAAAAGCGTGAACTTCCTGCACATGCTGGAGTCTCAGATCGCCTCCACACTCGTCTTCCTGGTATCAGGTCTGAAAATCACCATGAAGTCAATACTTTAAGATAAAACCTAGCAGTTCTTTACAGCGTTTCAGCCTTTTTATTGAAGTCTTCTTGAGGTAGGTGGATGTCCATAACAGGCAGCTTTAACTCGCCCAAAGCTTATTTCCATAAAAAAAAATACTGGAAGTCATATCAAATATCTGTATATTTATTTTGTCAACCTGTGAAGTGCACTTCAGCTGTAACTTAAACGATGTTGCAATAAGATGTATTAAGAACCCTTGTTACAATAACAATTATTGTTAATTGTTATACCATAATCAGTCAATTGCTTTAACTTCATTAATTTTGATGCCGCTCAGAGTGGGAGTACTGATATGGAGTTGTATTTTAAATTANAAATTTTAGTATATAATAAAGTAAGGACATTCTAATTTCAACCTGGCCATTTTACTTCAAGTGTATGTGTGTTTAGTGTGCCAGTTGCGAGATGTACTTCAGCTGTAACTTAAAACTAATGCAATTCAGTTTATTCTCTCCTCACAGCTTATGAGTTCAACAACAGCCCCAAAACATTTGTTTATGGAAACAGCTATTGTTAACGATAATTGTTATACTAACTCAGGTTTTTGAATACCACCTTTTAAAACTGTTTGCTCTAACAGCGTTTTACTCTCTTAACGACTTGTAAAGGGGTAAAAATGCTTGTCATGCAAATGGTCTAACTGTTTTGCATGTAAATGGAGNACTGGGTAATGTTCTTTCAGTGGCCAGTTTAACTCTCAGATTAATGTACGGACCACTGTAATAAGTGACAGCGTTGGCTAGATCGTGAATATAAATTGTAAACTTCTAACTCCCACCACAGACTGTTTATAATGTTAATATGCATTCCTTTCCAATGTGAAACATTAAAGTTAGCAGTGTTAGCATTAGAGTAGTATTTAAGATTAGCACTGTATCTTTAACATGTAGTAGAAGTACTGACAAGTTGTATATGAGATTGGGCNTGCAGTTGTGGATTTATGTATTGCAGGATGATATGATAATTAACTTCAGGATGCAGTTGTTTTAAGGTCATCATTATGTACTTCATCGTCATTATCTTCTGTTTATTTATAGTATTCTTTAGAAGTAGTGGTGATTATTTTGTGTTATTTGTTCACTTTACATGCATTAATGGGAGATCGGTCATATACGTGAAATTAGATAAACTATTGTTTGAGATATATTTTTTTCCAAAATAAAATCTATTCAGGAATTGAAACCCTTAACTTTACAGATTAAAAATAGATATCAAAGGCAGAAATGTCATTATACATGCTTTGAACTCAGCAAGTAATATGTTTAAAAATCATTTAAGTTGCATCCTATTTATCACTAAAGCTGACACTCTAGGCTAATATCACTGTTTATTTATATTGGTAGAAAAGTAGCAGAAGATATAATGTTTGCACTAGAATGGATTCTGTTTTTGGTAGAAAACTGGAAATGTGTCTTGTTTTGGGTAGAANATTTTTAGAAAATTCACTGTATTTAGCAAAAACCAGTTTTCAGTAAAGAAAAACGGTTGCTGGTGTGTTGTTCTCCACAGAAAAAAGTATTACTGGAATTATGTTTTTGGGACAAAACAGTAGTTGCTGTAGACTTTGTTACTGATGTTCCGTTTCTGCAGCATTTGTAAAATTATGATAAAGGAAAAGAACATGCAAGATCAAAAGATAAATAAATGTTCTGATTTAGGTATGTTTTCATATTAGAGTTAATATGAAGTATAAAAGTATTTTTTGTGTTAAGTTTAATTAGAGTTAGTTTGAAAAATATTATGTTGTTTTTTTCTGTACAAGCACTGTCACCACAAAGCATATTGATTCCTTGTATTAGCTGTGTCTAGGCTAGTAAAGAATATTAGAGGAAGAAACTAAAAAATCTGTGAATGTGTTTTAAATTGAGATGACAGTCACAGCAGGAATGCATTTTTTTTATAATAAAATGAGTTGCTCAGACAATTCATTTAATGTTGATGCATATCCCTTTTTTAGAAATGATAACCAAAGAATAGTGTGAATAAGAAAAGACTTTGCTATTTGTTNTTGTTGTTGTTATTATTATCCAAGAGTTGTTTGTGCTTCCAATACCAAATTTGGTTTACTTAGTATTGCACACAGTTTTTGTCTTTTGTAGTTGTATTTGCATTTCAGGGAATAAAGGCAATGAGTTTTTTTTTTATTATAAAACTAAAAGATGTTGCAAAATGTTGTTATGCATATAGCTCACAATTAAGGTAATAATTTGTCAAAACATGAACAATTTAGTTAAGAAAGTTAAATAAAGTGGTTGTCTTGAAATACGTGTTCTTCTGTTTCATAAAAATTTGGCGTTGTTTCGTGACAACACTTGCTGTTTTCTATAGGACTTGTTTCTTTTAGTACTTTATGTTTTTGCTCCGGTATAACTTAACTGCCATGAAAAAAGTCATTATGCTGCAAACCTACACAAATATTAAGATCAAATGCTTGTACGGCTATTAATTTTAAGTTAATGACTAAGCTTATCGGATGGAAAATAATTTTGCATTAATGTTGCTTACATTTGTGCANGGGTGCATACGATACTATATAATTATTTTTGTAATTTAAAAGGTAGCTAAAAAAAAATGTGGAATCCTCTGTATCCAAGGTGCATCTCTTCCAGTGCATTCCAGCCCAAACACCTTCTACATCTCGGTCACAATGTCTGTTCTGTTCTAATGTCTTAAAATGAGTGTACTTGCTGTATGTTTTATACTCTGAATTAGAATAGCTAGTCGTGTGTAATGGGTCCCAAACAGTGCAGCAGTATTGGAAGTGCCAGTGTGTGTTGTGAGATCTTTTAACATGGTGTCAACATCATGCTGTGTGCAGTACACATATTTTGAAGTGAGAATTCCATGGGATATTAGAGTAATTTTGCATTCTACGGGAATTGTTTGGAAAGTAAGGGTTAGTCGGCCAATAAAAATATGATAGTTTTGGGTGACTTCATTATCATAAACGAGCTCAGATCAATGGTGGAGAACTGACTGAGCTCACTGGTGCGACTTTCTATGACAAGGTGATGCAAAATTTTGNATGCCGCTCTGATAAATACCTAATTCAAGGGGGTTACTATGTAGAAAAGTAAACTTGCTATATAAGTTTTGGCTAAAATAAAATATTTTTTTAATTATTATTTTTATTGGCCCTTAATTTCCAAACAACCCTCATTTTTATTAAATTGAAATTTCATTCTCAGATAATTATTTAATGAAAGATGTTTCAATTTTTACTGAGAAAATTTGTCTCCCTCAGAGGGGCTCGTACCCACGACCTGTGGAACCTACTTTCCAGTTCATGTTAGCGATCTTATCATGCCTTAGACCTCTTGACCGTCTCAGCCAGACAAAATTCTGACCTCGACTACCGGTATCTAAGGACGCTGTGAACATGAACTTGACCTCTGAGACTTGACACTTGACACTTCTAGCTTATCTAGCTATTGAAGTACAAGATTTGTTATTAATTTTGATTAGATGGTAATGACAGATAGTTATGCCTTTTTGGCAGCGTCCTTAGATACCAGTAGTCGAGGTCAGAATTTTGTCTGGCTGAGACGGCCGAGAGGTCTAAGGCGCGATAAGATTGCTAACATGAGCTGGAGAGTAGGTTCCACAGGTCCTGGGTTCGATCCCCGCTGACGGAGACAAATTTTCTCTGTAAAAATTGAAACATCTTTCATTAAACCCTCAATTTTGTTTGTGTATTTCTCATAGATCAGTAATACTCCTGCATTCCTTACTGTGTGGCAGTCACCATCGAGATTAACTTTATTGCATATAGAGAAGTGATGAAGGTTGATATCACTGTCATTTGAGCTCGAGGAAGGAGGAAGATATTTGTCTGTAGACTGTGAATGCCCTACTTTATGGTTCTAGCTCCTCTCTCATTTCCTGCTATCAACTGTCAACTGAGAAGGTTGCTACTAATGTAACTTGTTGTCACTACCAGACGTTGTTTCTTTGTTGTCCTACCATTAGTTGTGTAGTTTAAGGTCGGACCATAGTCTGAATGAGGCCAGACTGCGTATGCCCTCCCCCTGCTGCCAAATTAACTTTATTTTTCTTGTAATTTNGGTACAAAGAGTTCAAGCATATACCGCTGCAGCGCTACCATCGCTCCATACTTTCTGTTCCACCTGAAAATCCCTTTCCCTAACTACCTTCTTAGAGTTGGAATGTCTTCATCTGCAGTCTGCACCGATTCGGAACTATTGTGTTGACAGCATGGTGTCTCGCGAAGCGGATGCCTTCACAGAATGGTTTTCTTATCTTCTTACCCCATTCAGTTACAGATTAACTAAAGTAATAATATTGTTTTCAGATTCTCTACATATTTATAGTATGTAAAAGGTTGCAAAAATAGCATTTGAGAAAAATAGTAATTAAACTAATTATTGTTAGTGTTAATTAGATAAAAATAAGAGTAAATTATTACCAATTTCTTTGATTGGTGCTTATTTGGAGTTAGCTGCTGTGTATGATTCTGGATTCATTCTAAATAGGAGTTTGAAGTTTTATTTTTTATTTCGGAATTCTCAAGTTCTTGTACGAGGCAGTTGAATTGCATATAGTTCAAATAAATTGATCATGATATAATTGTGATGGTGTGAAACGAAGGCGATCGTGAATGGTGATAGGTGATGAAAGCAATTAGAGTAATTGCCCTTGTTTCGTTCTTGATTAACAGAAACCATTCTGTATTTTGTTTGAATAGATGAATTACCAGTAAATATAGACCAGTTATAAAATTATCTTTTGATAGTTGTGTAGCACATACATGTATATATTTTTATGGTCAGTTTCCATCATGGTTCAACAACTTATTAGATTAACAAAATATCTTCTATTATTAAATTTAAGTGAAATGATCCTAATTAAATAATTATGGTAAACCATAATTATTAAAAGCTTGGACTAAAAGTGGTGTGAAGGGTAACTACTTCAAATTTAAAATTATCTTAAAATATTTTGATTCTTTTGGATGTATATTATTTTTATGAAAACAGTATCGGTTGCTCATCAGCTGCATAAATAACAAAATAATTTGATTTAAGATTAAAATATTGGAAGCGAACCTTAGANTTTTTTTATAAGGTGATGAAATTTGAACTTATAGTATAAACACATACACAGGGTGTTCCATAATTACACCACCAAACTTGAAGGGCGAGTTCCTTGACTAAAAACGAGACTAAACTACGATATTAGATTTTTCAATTTGAACCTTGGTTTATGAGAAAAACGTGATTTCTTAAAAACAGTGTATGACGTCTTTGATTGCGTCAAACCTATTGGTCGATTGAACGTCTGTATTCCTTAGTTGTGTGCCTCAATGTAACAACCACATACGTGATGTAACTGTATCACGTGGATTACCAGTGTTCAGTTCTCTTGGTAGAATAAGATCTTAACCTTTTATTACATATTTTGACCTTTTACCTCATCTTAATGTAATTATTTTAGTTTGTCGTCAGTGAAACCACGAACATAATTAGACCGACAAACTTCGGGTGGTTATGAAGGACACAAAAACAAGCAATATTTGCCAATGCCTATAATCCAAAAACTATACAATATCGATATTGTGTGCTTAAAGAGAACCTTTTTTTTTAAAAAAAACAACTGAAAACCGTATCAGTTTTCGAAAAATTTTTTTTATTATTATTATTATTATATACATTTTGAAAACTTGAATACTGGGTCAGTTAAATCTGCTCAAGGAGTTCCCCCTTTAGAGAACACCAACAATTTTACCATTTTTTGCTTATTTCTTACCGTTCTCAAGATATCTTTAAGTTTTGAACGTTCAAATTTTTTGAAAACTTTATTACTAGGTAAGTTTATGGATATCTTATGTGGTGCCTAGTAAGCCATTGATTGACGTAGTACTTACCAACTAGCTGGATGTAAACATTTATGCAATTATTTTTTTATTCACTCTAGTGCCAAACTAGCTCAATTGCGGATATGTTTATTGGCAAATATTGCTTGTTTTTGTGTCGTTTATAACCACCCGAAGGTTGTCGGTCTAATATATTTTTTTTTTAGGTTTCACAGATGAAAAACAAAACTAATGACTTAAAAATTAATTAAAAGATTAAAATACGTAATAAAAAATTAAGAACTTATCCTACCTAGAGAATCGAACCCTGATCGTCCGCGTGATAATCTGTCATCTTACCATTACAGCACACAACAGAATGAGGCATGCAGCTAAGCAATACAGACATTTGATTGATCAATGGTGATAATGCAATTAATGACATTATACATGATTTAACAGAAATCACGTTTTTCTCATAAACCAAGGCTCAAATAAAAAAAATGTGATATCTTAGTATCTTCTCGTTTTTAGTCGAGGAACTCACCCTCCAAACTTGTCGATGTAATTATGAGACATCCTGTATATTTAAAATAAGTCAATATTTTGTCCATGGTGATGTTGTTTCTTTTATAAATATAAGTTTTCAATATAACAAAATATAATCAAAAGCACACAGTTTCAAAATTTTGAGAAATATATAATCAACTTTGAAGAATATGAGACTACAAAAATTACCTTGTGTTACGAANAATTAGGTATTCTTAAGCCTATAATTTCAGCACTTGATCTTACAGGCGATACTGCTGAAATTAAAAGGAGGTCATATAATATGTGTTCATTTCATATTTTTATGCCAAACTGACATGTTATCATGTTAATAATAAATCGTATTAACAATATCATACTAGTCATAAATATCCATTTCATATTAAACCATTTTGTATTGAACAGGTAATGTTTATGTTTTTCACAATAATCGTTACAAAGTAGGCTACTATGTTACAATTTCATTCATACTATTCGTGGAATCGTCAATCATTAATCAGTTGATTGCAGCATTTGTGTCTTCCCCAAATGATATCACAATCTTGAACACAGAAATAATATGGTGGCAAGTATATAGAAATGTACAAATCTGGTTTAAAAACAAATCAATGTTGGATCGTAAAAAAAAATACTAATTTCATGTAATAATTAGAAAAAAGAAGTAAATTTGCAATANCGTAAACGTTATGGAAAGTACACAAGCAAATAAATACGTGTAATGCACTAATATTTGCCGTGCTTATTAGTATTGTAATTGTACAAACATAAAAATCACTGTACATTTTTCAAATCGTAAATCACATAAAAAAAAAGATACAAATATACCAAAGGAGTCCTAATTCGAATATACACAAAAAGCAAACGAAATAAGAGATAAAGAAAATAAGAAAATGTACCGATTTAATCTGAATATGCCAAGACGTGGGCGTTGACCATTTCTCTTATTCCCCATAATTAATTATTGAAGTATTCATAAAATAAAAACTGTTGTATGTTCATAACTAAATAGTTGTTTTTTTAACAAAAACATATTTTATATTACGATAACCACTAATGCTTTGCTATTGTATTTGCTGAATGATTAATCTAAACTTGATCACAGTAACTTCCTTCCTTCCACGTTCTTTATGTATTCACAAGGGGAAGGTCTGTGATCGGGGAAACGGATTTTGATGAGCTTCTGCATACTTGTAGGGGTAATACCCCTTAATAAAACCCTAAAGCATTAGAGTTGTCTGGGCCTTAGTATCCAGAAAAAACCTGTTCAAAGAATCGGGCATGCCTCATAAGCTGCTCCGAGTGACCGGAATGTTGATTCCTGTTATCGCTTCTTACATGTAATATTATTTATTTACAATGGTGATCAATTTGGTATTTAATTTTTCATAATGATTGTTACAATTAAAAATTGTTCCCATAAACAAATAGGCTACAATGTTTATTTCACATAAACAATCACTATTAATATGTGATCGATTTGTTAACTTTTATTATCAAATTAAAGTTACTTTTCAACAATTCATAATTACCAAAACGGTTATTTACATAATTGTTTATGCATTATATAAATAACAAAAACATTGTACTTGTCAATGGGACCACATTTTTATTGTAAAAATCTTTAAAACAAATTAAATACCAAATTGATCACCATTGTAAATAAATATGGATGATACTACTTGCCTATATGAAGCAATACCGAGAATTGAACCCACCCACTCAGACCAGTTTACGATTCTTCAAACGCATTTTTTTTTTCAAACACTAAGGCTCAGATAGCCATAATGCTTTGGGGTTTTAGTAAGGGGTACTACCCCTACAAATATGCAGAAGCAGCTCATCAAAATCCATTTCCCCGATCACAGACCTTCCCCTTGTCGGTCTTGCTTTCTTCAATCAGAGAATGGATCAACTCTTCGTACCTAACTACCCCTTAGGCGGTGTAAAAGAATGTCCGAGCTATAGAAAATGACACTGTGCAATCAAGACCATGCTGCAACATGCAAGCCAAACTTCTAAGCAGACAACAACGGGACAAATCAACCTCGACCTAGTTTACAAATTGACCGCTGCATGTG
>KZ872680.1:30738-44694 GCA_003456935.1 Machilis hrabei
ATCATGGATTGTTCATGATGTGAACTAAAAAAAAAACTGCCAAAGCCCTGCTACATTAAAATGATCATTACATTTTGTTCAACCTTTTACTAAATACTACTTGATTTTTAATCTATATAGTTTGTTGTGAAGGAAATCAATTTATCCTGTATTGTACGCTCCATATTTCATGATATTTGCTGTGACATGAAATGCCAGATGTTTTTCCATGATTTGGCATCAGTTGTAGCAGTTCAGACCCTATACTGAAATCTCTTGTATACTCTGGCAATGCTTTAAAGAACCCTGGGAGGAAGAGAGGAGGAAAGGATTTTACAACCTCCAATTTGTTAATCCTTAGTACCTGCTGCTTCTTAGCTGAAGCATTGCCAGACTTAACTTTCTTTATTTGTTATTCCTTGTGAAAAGGTGACTGGTAAAGAAAAAAATGGCAATGGTGCGCACACGCACTATCACAGTAGATGGTCAGACTTTGCGGTAAGTGCGGAATAGAAAGGAAGTGATTGACATGAGNAATAAACTGTACCTCTCACCCTTTTCACTCTCACATCGTTGTCAGAGTATACTTGATCATGTCACCGTCTCATTTTTGTGAAACATACCATCAGAAAGTGCATCACATTGTTGGCACACTTCATATCCATGTGATGTAACAATCCCTGAAGGTTGAGAGCCAAGGCAAATGTTCCAGTGTGACAGGAGAGTATGGGGGATGTGGTAGTACTGTTACTTGAATGATGTNTGGCCAGAAAGATCTGTATGTGGCCTTGCATTATCATGCAACAGAAACCACTTTCCAGATGTACACAAGTCGAGGCATAACCGACAGATTGCCATGCACAGTCGCTGAAGTACAGTGATGTACCAGTCCTGGTTTATTGTTTGTACTGTATGCACTATTCCCTAGCAATCAGAAAAATAGTGGCCAATATTGTCTTGTTTTTTTATGTTTGGATTCTTGTTTGTTTTTTTGTTTTTTTATTATTATTATTATTATTTGAGCTGGTAAGCTTTGCAATCTCCATTCTGAGCTTTGCTGTTTGGTTTGTAGATCAGACTGCAGGTACCAGGCTTCATCCCTGGCAATAATGCATAGGATGAATGTGTTATCATTCTGAACATTTTACAACAGATCAGTGGCGGTTCGTGCTTGCGCTTTGGTGCTGCCCAACACCGTTGCCCGATCTGGCAAGTAATGTATAATGTCTATAACCAATGAACTTGTATTTTTTTTACATTACAAGCATACCTGAAGTTTTCATGGTTACACGAATACTTGTGCTTAATACTGTACAGTTTCAAAAAAAAATTGATATGACAACCTCGTTGGGCTGCACCAAAGCGCAAGCACGAGCCGCCGCTGCAACAGATCAGCACTAATTAAGGTGAAATGTTTCTGTGGCAGTTTTATGAAACTTCACTTAACTTGATTTTAACTCTNTGTTCCTCTATTGTGACTTTGATAAGTGCATGGACCAATGGTTAATGTAGATGGCCACACCATCAGAAGTGGTTTCGCAACATCAGGCAATACAGGACGGTCCTCCGCAGCGAACCCCCCACAAACAGAACTATGGCACACGTTTCAGTAAGAAGTTAGTTTATGGACATGGGTTATAGATTGCTTATTNCTGTATTTATCATTAGCTTATCACAGCCAGCTCATTAGTTATCTTTGCTAACTGTTTATCCTCCATATTTGTGTTGATTCTTGTGTGTTCCATTATGAAAAGAACATTTGTAAAGTAAAAGTAAAAAAAAAAAAATCACAAGTTATAGTATGTGATGACCTGCAATTTAGCTTCCATCTATTATTAGTTTTGTGAACTTCCTGAAAACACTTGTCCAAAATTGCTGTTTAAAATTTGGGTACACATGCATGCAGTTTTTAAATGTCATAAAATACAAGGTTAAAAAATGTGTGTGTCAAGACCGAAACCCATTTCTCCATCATTTTAAGTATGTATATTATGCATATGCAGGATTTTAATATAAGAAATCAACTAGTATTTGGTAAAAGATTTATTCAGTTCTGTAAAATCACTAGAACCTGTAGTCAGTATGACTAAATGGATTTGCAGTATGGTAAATCATCATGAATGTATAACAAAGTCTGTTTTGTGTGAGCTCTTTGAATATGAGAAATGTATTTTTGTTCTCTTAGAACACGGGACTTTGTTTAGTGTGTCAGATGATTGTCTGTACTTTTGATTAATTGTGTATTTTCTTTTCTTTCAATCTATATAGTGCCAAAACAGAAATTGCCAGAAGCAGTTGTCTTAAAAGTGGAACCTGCTGTTAATGTGAACCTAGCAAATGGAACTGTGGGACCAAAAGTTGCTGAACCAGAACCAAAGACTCTTATCGTTACGCCTTCTGCACCCATCGTGAAGTTGGTCCCGGCTCAGGAAAAGACAACTCAGGTCACTAAAGGTTTTGATGTACCTGTGGACAAGTTATCTGCTGGTAAATGAAAAAAATTTTTTTTTTCTTAATGTACAGGGTGTCCAAAGGTTACTCATCACTCATCAGACACGTGGGACTGATTTGTTGTGGTAAAATAACAGAAAAATGAATAGTGACTTTCTGTATTCACTGCATCATTTCTGCATGAATTGACATGGCGTTTTTATTATTCATTCATTTGAGATGGNCCCTTTTATTGGAAAACTATTGTTAGATGGAATCAAATCTGAATTTTCTCGGAAAGTAAGTGTTGGAGGCAAAATCACGATACTTTCGGCATATTTTACCTTGAANAATTGATCCTGAACTTCGGATGCCAACCATTTTAGGACGTCCAATATTTTAGAAAAGTAAAGAAACTCTTTCAGGTAAGACGTTTGAGAGAGTGGTGGTATTATTAAAGTCGGTTTGGTAGGAACTGAAGTTTTGTGGTTAGCTCTTATGTGANGCGCATAATTTGTTTTGTTTTTTAAGTAGGTGTTTATGTAGAAAGTATAATATTTATTAGTGTTTGAATTCTTGCCCCTCTAAGGTTCATGTACTGTTTCACAGCAAGCAACAACCACAATAGAGTGGCTGGCTAGTCAACTAGCTCATGTACCAGCAGTTGCAGGTTCAGTTACCACACAAGGCTGGATGTTGTAAATGTCCTTCACCTTATGTTTGTCATTGTTCATTCATCTCCAATAATCAGTATGAACATTTTCATAGCATGGTGTCAGTATGACATAAAACAAAATGCATCATCAACTTTACAGTAAATGTTTGTGCATAATAGGTCACTTCAAATAGTGATACTGTTNCTCTGGTAGATGTTACTANCTTCAGAAAGTAGTATTACTCAATACAATTAGCCCTGAAGGGTTTTAAGTAGGTATGTTGTAATATAAACAATGTCTACATTGCCAAATACATTCAGGATTGGCATATAAATTCACAACCCTAGTAATCATGAAGCAAAAGGTGAATGCCTTACCCCACATAGCTAGTAAGATACCGGTAATTAAATAATAAAGCAAGTTCATGGTTTACCTGAACAAAAGGTGTTTATATAAAAAAAATGAACTTAGTAGCCACTACATAGTGCCTTCCTCAGCAGTATAGTATTTATAAAACAAAAAACACGTAGTCACAGCTACATATTTGAATCTAAATAAAAATACTAACTCTCAGATGACCTTCCCTTCAATATATTACAAGTAACCATGGTGGGAGAGAGCAAAAAAATATTTCAGAAGAGGGAACGTGAAGTATGATGCTCCAGGTGTAAATGATATTAGAGGAAAACAGAAGTAAATTTAACACATTCTACCAATTGCAACAGGATCAAAAGATCTGTATATAAACAATTTCTAATAAATCAACTGAAGGGACATACATTTGTGGAAAAGAATAACAGTTATAAATGATATATAATTATACTTTGTGTGATAAGAAACTGTTGTTTGTGTTACATTCCGTCTCTAAAAACTTGTCAGATTATTATTCAACCTGGACACACAAAAATAGGACAGTGCAAATGTATTTTTTTTAATTTCAGAAAGATAATAAAATTTAAGGTATAATGTGGTGTGTAAGTAAGTACCTAACTTATATTTCAGTGTTCAAATAATAACCCAGATGATTTACTATGGTCATTCTGAAAGAAAGGTNTGGTTAGCGGATAACAAAAAAGTTGACTCGAAAAATGTTTATAATAGTCTATTAGTTTACTTTTCTACTAACTCACCCCCAGAATTGATAACACGGCACCAACTGTATTCCCTCACACAAGGTGGGTACTCGTGAGTTCAGTCATTCTCCACCGTTGATTTGAACTTGTTGTTGTCCTTGAAAATCTGCGGCCAGGAAGTTTTGGAGTCCAAGTCACCCCCAGTGACTATCACTTGTGTCTTCACNTCNAAAACTTCCAGACAGGGACCTTGTATGGTTGATAAGTATATGCAAAAGCTGATGGTGACTATGCAGAAAAGTAAACTAGTATAAAAGTTAACTTTTGGCTATAATAACATATTGAAAAGTTGAAAATCAATATTTCATCTAGATTGCCCTCTCGACTTACTCAGGATTTTTTTTAAGACGTCGCATCATACTGTAGCCAAGTGGAAGTATGATGTGGGCTCTTCAAATAAGATATTGATGAAGTCTAGAGGACAATCTAGATGAAATATTGATTTTCAATTATTTCGAAGTACGGTAAGACAAATCTTATTATAATTTTAAATATGGAAACCGTATTATTATTATCCGACCAACTGTTACTTTCTGAACAACCCTCATAGAATGAAGTAATATATTATTGTATGTCCCTCGATTATGCAATTAGAACCATTGGCTAGTCATAATTGGTTTTGTGAGAATCTGTAAAGAACAGCTATTTTAATACCAACATTAAGTACGTGAACCATAAAGATGAAGTGAAAGAAAAATTTGCAGTAATAATAAACAAGATGCTTTATGTTATGTATGTATTGACATTCAAGATATTTGCTAGGTCATTTTTGCTTCCCATTATTTCNTTTGCAGATATAAAAGACAACCTTAACATTGAAGAGACAGCAAGTGGGAAGCAGTCTCGCTCGCAATCTCCGTCACCTGAAAAGGTATCCCAAGAAAGCGATTCATCAGAACGGACACTGGAAAATGATGCAGTTATCAGAACGCCAGCTAAGTAAGTTAGAAATAGTATCTATAAAACCTAATACCAATAAACGGCATCCAATAATATAAAACAGTCGATAGGATAACCATATATGTTATGTAAATGTAATAATGTATTTGGACCTTAACTAGAACGGAAAGTTGACTTTGCCACTACTGTTAACACTCCACCCCCGTATGTTGGTGTATTCGTAGTGTTTCTGTATTTTTAAACCCTTATANATTATCATAATATCCAAATGTTAGATAACAGTAGAAAGGTGATTGTTTCAACTAGATAATACTACTTCTTTTTTTGGGGGGGAGGGGGGGGTGAATGTATATGCCAATAAAATTTCAATTTTTGTTATTACTTTATATTTGCATGTACAATACCAGTAGGGTCCAACCATATACTTTGTAATGGCACCAATTTGCAAAATGTACTTATTGCTTTTTTTTGTTTTACTTCACGTTTATTGTCAACTTCTCATGACAAACCATTCTGTATTGTTTCTTCGTTATAGCCTGGTACAATGCAGCTGTTCTCTTAGCAGTCCAGCAGATGTCACATTAATAGCATAAAATAAAAATGTTACTAAACTGTTATTTCAGATTTTGTATTTTTGTGCTCCTGAAATTGAAGTTATCAATGTTTTTTTGTAAACTGCAATGTTTTTACTTAAAAATATTTTTTTTATTCCAGGAGCAGAGACAACCGAGTCGATCCTACTTCCGAGTTTGCACGCGAAAGAGGAAGCACCAAGCCTTTGTTAAACCTTGTCGTGATTGGTCACGTAGATGCTGGGAAGAGCACACTGATGGGCCATTTGCTCTATGAGCTTGGACAAGTGAATAAGAAAACCATGCACAAATACGAGCTAGAAAGTCGCAAGTTAGGAAAGCAGTCGTTCCTCTACGCTTGGGTACTCGATGAAACGGGTGAAGAAAGGTGAGAGATTGTGTGTGAAAAAATTATAAATGTATATAAAGATGACATTGTATCAGCTCTTGTAACCTACATNTCAAACAGCAGTTTATAAATTTCAACTAAATTTCACACAAGACATTTGGTTGTGTTATGTATAATTAATGATGTGTGAGTATGATTTTTATTAGAACTTGGAATACAGCAACCAAGAGTGTAAAAGTAATTAACATNTTTTATTGAGGTACAGTTGAGTGTGATTGTATTAAGTAAGCTTTGAACATTTTAAGCATGAAACTATTTNAAAAAAAGGGGGAAAAGGCAGTTATTACGTATCTTTGCAATTCCCATAGCAGCACAAACTCTTTGAAGGAGATGAGTGTAGCGCTTTGGACTACTTTTATATCTGAATATTACCATTTTAGATCTCGTGGCATTACAATGGACGTTGGACAGTCACGTTTCGAGACGCCTACCAAGTCCGTTGTTCTGTTGGATGCACCTGGCCACAAGGACTTCATTCCCAACATGATCACTGGAGCATCACAAGCAGACGTAGCTGTTCTTGTAGTCGATGCTACGAGGGGCGAGTTTGAAACAGGATTTGAAAGTGGAGGACAGACTAGAGAACATGCTCTTTTGGTTCGCTCTCTTGGTATGNTATTAGTTTCAACTATTATAAAGCATTTTTCCCCTCCTTTTTCAGTTTAGTAATTTATTATCTGTGATTTAAATTGTGCTTGTTGTCTCAAAAATATTATGAGAAAAAAACTGTGTGTGTACAGAGCATCTTTAAATACTGACCAAGGATTCAGTATAAAGATAGTGTGCATATGAGAAATGTTGTTTGTCAAGTAGTGCATACGTAGTAAATGAATTGTCAGTTTGAAATGTGATTTTTGCACCTACACAAGAAGTCTGCTAACCTAAAGCGTGATAAAGAATGTTTCTCCATTTATCTCTGGAATAATCACAGCATATGATCCCTATTCTGCCACCACAATAGAAAGTAAAATTTAAAATAAGCTTCGAAATTGACTCACCAGGTGTCAGTAGGACATAAGACACCACTAACATAAGTTTAATAAAGCTTACAGAAATAATCACACACATTAAAATAAATTTAACAAGACACAAATGTTAAGGCGAGCTGAGTAAATTACAATATTTAGAATTTTTTGCTTGTCAAGAAAATGGGCCTTTCTTTCTTCAAGCAGAATATATATATGTAGAAGAAAACATGTCTAGTTCTCCAAACAATTCATAGTAGGAAGCATATTGATGGTAAAGTGAACAGTCGAGGAAGGCAAGGACCATAGAGCCTCGTGTTTATGTACCATGATACTTGAAGGTAAATTATGAAAAGAGAATATGAGATGCATCTTAAGTATCATTCAAGGTTTTTTTCCGTAAACACCAAGGTTTCCCATTTCTAAAGTGAGAGTACAGTCTAAAATTGTCTGCTAGTGAGAAAAGCATATCTTCCGTATTTGAAAAGTTGGAAGTTATGGCTTTTGAACTGTACTCTTTGTTTTTTAAACATAAATGGAAAAGGTGTTGCAAAATACTTTTTGTAATTGTTTGCTTCTTTGAAGTTGTCTTTAAGACTACACCTGGTGAGAAGAAAAGCAGTGGAGAATCAACAATTTCATTGCACTGGTCATGCAAGAAAACTGAAGTAAGATCACCAATAGGATTGATACAGAATTTAAAAAAAAAAAAAAAAGTATGTCATTAAAAATAATTAAATGAGTATTATATGTACAGCTTGTATTCAAAAACTTTCTTTTTTTTACACTTCGACCATTTGTTAATGGGTGTGTGAGTTAGTGTGGTATGCATACAATATGTGCACAGAAAAAGTTGACACATTTACTGATGTGCTTTTAATGATTAATATGTAGTATATGTTAAGAGTTTATAAGTTAGCAATAATCCCCTTTAACACTTCGAGAGCATTTCTTCATTCTGCTTAGGTTTCCTGAATTTTATTATATGAAATTTAATTTTGTCATTAGGTGTGAGCCAGTTAGCAGTCATAGTTAACAAATTGGATACGGTATCCTGGTCAGAGAGCAGGTTTCAAGAAATCGTGTCAAAGTTGAAATCATTTCTCAGACAAGCAGGCTATCGGGATTCAGACATCACATTTGTTCCGTGTAGTGGACTTACCGGTGAAAATCTGACTTCCACTCCAAAAGACGAAGCACTAATCAGTTGGTACAAAGGGCCCACTGTTCTTCAGGTTATAGGTAAGGTTCCATTCCTTCTATTCCCAAGTAATGATTTTCTTTTAAATCAAATCACGAGTTACATTGTCTTATTACTAGATAACTTCAAGTCTCCTGAAAGACCTGTCAGCAAACCGTTTCGCCTCTCTGTGAGCGACATCTTCAAAGGACAGGGCTCGGGTTTTTGTATTGCTGGCCGAGTGGAGACCGGAATGGTACAGCAAGGAGATAAAGTTCAAGTACAGCCACAGAATGAGACTGCAGTAGTTAAAGGTACATAATAGACATAATTGTTTTGTATACTTGTGTTCATCTGGTGGACATTATATTTTAGGTTGGTATTCTATTTATAAAATAAATGAAGGAATGATTGTTGTTAAAAATAACTTTAATCTTCAATTTGCTATGGTTGGACCTTTATCTTAATTTAAATGTTTCTGCATTGTAAATTTGACCTGGATTGAAATTTTATCAAAAGCTTTATCAGCATGGACTGGTGAGAAAGTTCTACTAAAGGTCCAGGGTCAGTCTGACTTTTCTCTGCAGTTTAAACAAGCTTTTCCGCATGCCTTACTTGGCCAATTGTACATATTTCAAGTACCAATTTGTGCCATTAAATTATAGTGTTCTACTTAGTTTCATTAGGCTACCTAGTAATAATTTAGTAGTGTTTATTTTCCAGGGAAAAATACATTACTACTGTTTCATATTTTCATTTCAGTTTAGACTTTCGGCCCCTCCCTCTCTTCCTTTCAAGATTTCAGTTTTGTCTTCCAAATGTACGTGTAACGATTGTTATCGTTTTTGCTTTGTGTGGCTGAGTGTTTGTGCTGTCTTAGGCACTGTATGAAGTGGGGTGCGGATTCAATTTCCTTCTAGATTCATGTATGTTTCATATATTTTGTTCTTGATAATCACCCAGAAAATATATGCAGAACATAAATAATCATCATACTTTGTATGACTTAAAGAGGAAAAAGGTGGTAGTCCATATACTCCATCACAAAATATATTTGTTTGTACTCTGTCGCATAACTTGTAATACGATGTAGAAACTACTTACTAGATGTTTCCAATTTTATCTAATGAATTAAGTGAACATGATGACAGTGTTAAAGTTTAGATGATTCAATGGGTTGTCTGAATAGACAGAGGTGCTATAACCAGATCTGGTTGCACATCATATACTGTTTTTGTAACTTTGCTCTTTATTTTTCTCTAGAATAGCACTTGTATGTTGTGTTATATATATGTTTACATATAAAGGTTTATGTATTAGATCAGCATATTTCAGTGAAACAGCATAAATTACAATCCTTGAAGTGTCTGTATTTTTACAACTAGCCAATAAATACTCCTTTTACACTGATTTTATTTGACTAACAATGGAAGCTATTCAGTGAGTATGCCAGAGATACTCAATCTTATAGAATGTTTTACGCTGAATCGAGTGGGTAGGTTCCGTTTTCCCAAATTACCACCCGTTGTCCCAAAATATGAAACCTGATACATGATATCTGACTTGGTACTGATGTTTACAATACTCGATTAGCATTCGCCCAACCAGGAGTGATTCTCTATATACACTGTGCAATATACGTATTTGTTAGTGGGAGGAAGGAACAGGATTAGGAAGGTAATGGCAGATGTACTTTTGACCAATTAAATATCAACGTTACGAGCTATGATTTTACAAAAGCATGAAGTTATGTGTGATTTACAATATTCCATTATTCAAAAGGGCACATCTTTATATAATGTCAGCTTGAGGATTTTGAATTCTGTCCAAAGTGCGCTGTACTGAATTCTTGTTTGAACCACAGCGTGAGGTACCACAGGAAGACACTGCCAGAAGTCTCCACCAAGTAGAATGACTTTCGCCACAAATGGATGATTATTTTTCATGATGCTCTTTAAGAGTCGATCAACTGCATTGAGTCATGGCTCGGAGCCATGGTCGACTCATCCCAGATGATTAGCTGCTTCAGCTGAAGCCATTTTCATACTCAATATGGACGTCTCTACCAGCAGAACTGGCAATTTAAATTGGGAGTGATAAGTTCGACCTCCCTTGAAAAGGGATGCCACAGGCAGGACTATGTTCCCCCTTCTCGCATCACGCTCAGCAGTGTCTTATAAAGGTGGATTTTCCTATTCCCTCCAGGTCCATCTAAGAAAAAGCAGTTTGACGAGCTGTTCGAAGTGTAGATGGCGTCCATTATGGTGTCGAACACAGCCCTCTGCTTGTTGGTCAAGCTCTTCACCAAATCCCCTCCAGTGGCTTCTTCCTTTGCGTCAAACAGTGCAGTGTTTTGAGGAGGCGTTCAAAGTCGGCACACTTTCTACCATGCAGAATTAGAATGTGTTCAATATCACGAACTCTAGCGCCACAACAAAAAACACATTTTGTGACCAAAACTCCATGTGGAGTGACACAATTCCGTGGTAGGTATTCATGTGGTCCCCAGTCATGTATTCACCCTGAACAATTTTCTTGATACAGGCAAGGGTCAAGGTTTTGACTGCAGCTGTAATCTCTAATGAACAGTACTGATACTAATGAATACAATTTATAGGAAACATAGAAAACCTTAGACCTAAAACAAGAATAACGTATACTGTATGAGGATAAGATGCCTAGGCCCTTTAGCATTACACTCAGCGTATGCGTTACTCCAGCACCTCTGTTGGTGAAGGTTAAACTTACGCACTTTGTTATCATAGTAATGCTACTGAAAAAAAAATGGCTCTCTCTTTTTCATGTGCTGGATATCTTTTATTTTATTTTCAGTAGGTCTGTTTACATGTGGCTTAGTTCCTACAGTATTGGTTATGTAAACAAACTATCATTTGTTTTTCTTGAATCTGTTTACATTTGGGATAAGTTTACAATTTAGATTGTTTTATTTTCGCACTTTTTAATGATCACATGCACTTTAGAGGTATTCAAATTTGTTGTTTGGTAGTAACATACCTTGTTTGACCTATTCAATATCTGAAATCTTCCTTTAAATACAGTGCCATTCCATGAAGACCCTGTTGCTAACAACGCTAGGGGCCACTGACCACACTTACAACATTAAACTGAAACACCAAGTTCTTGCTTGTACAGTGCGGGATTTCGTAACGTATTTGTTTAGACAAAACCTTGAACGGTAGGTGGAAGCAACGTCACTACTGTCACAGTACTGTGTTACACTGGAAAGAAAAACTGAGTGGTATGGATTCTATATTTTTGGGCCACATATTCGGACCCTTTTCGAAACTTTCAGAATTAGGATTTTTCTCGTCATTCTCGGGTTGCCAGGAAACTCCATGCCGAATTTCAACCTTCTAGCTTACCGGGAAGTACGAAAAAACTCTGGAAGGAAAAACAAGACACGTCGTCAATTTTATATAGAGAGATTTGTGCATAGTGTTCAAAGTCAAATTCTGGGACAACGGGTGGCCATTCGGGAAAACAACCCAGCATTCTATTCAGCGTAAAATATTCTATAAGGCTGAGCATAGGCGCAAACTTACAATTATTCCAGGGTATGCGGAAAATGTAAAGCTGGGGTCTGGGGCCGCAGGGTCCCCGTGGGGTTCAGGGGCAAAGCCCCCAAAAAGCTCCAGATTTTTGTAAAATATAAGTATAAAAATGAGACGCATATTGTTCAATTAATGTTTTAAATGTGAAATTGTAAACTTGAGTTTATATTAATTTTAAGAAATGAACAGGACATAGTCACGCTTTTCTCATAAACCAGGGCGCAAATAAAAAAATGTCATATACTTTCATCTTGTTTTTTAGCCAAGGAAGGAACATACTCTCCAAGTTTGTAACACTTATTCAGAAACATCCTATATAAAAATGTATGAGTAGGCCTACAATCATAATATATTCAGCATGTACAAATGTAAATGAAGTATATGATTTGGCATCTCGCTTGTTCCCCTGTCAGACACATAGATAAAGTAGGCCTATCTTATAGCAGTAAAAGTTAATTTGATGAATCCCGAGTTTTACCTACCGGGTCCTACCCTCGCTGGTCTCCCTCCCAATAAAAGGAAGAAATATGCCCGGCTTTCGAAATATTGGTAGTACCCATGCTATGCTAGCACTACCGATTAGGCCTTTCCATGGCGACCATATAACATGGCATCTAATTTTCGTGCAATGCATTTCTAAATGAGATACGTGCCTTTTTCAAATATTTATTGTAGGAAGTGTATGGTACCTACAGTCGCACTTCTTACACCAAAATGTTCACGGAGAGTTCAAGTATACGTACCTGGTATTTTTTTTCGCCTAAACAGAGTTTAAACTCCAAAAACTAATTACATTTACGACGATTTTTCTCTCGAACGCGGTAGGCGCCATTACAGGACGGCCGAGAGAAAAATAGTTGTGAATGTAATTTTTTTTTGGCGTTTAAACTCTTTGTTTAGGCGAAAAAAAAATACCAGGTACTTACACTTGAACTCTCCGTGAACATTTTGGTGTAAGAAGTGCGACTGTAGGTACCATACACTTCCTACAATAAATATTTGAAAAAGGCACGTTTCTCATAAGAATGCATTGCACGATACCACGTTATTTGGTCGCAATGGAAAGGCCTATTGCAAAGTATTTATTATTAGGCGTTTCCAAATGAATCAAAATTGAATTATTCTTCCGATAACACAAAGTATTGTTTGTGGAATTTATTGGAATGAAGTTTCGTAACATTAAACAAATTAATGAAAGTAAAAATAACAACTTTAACTTCAATGCTTTTTGCACTGATTTCAATTAACCACATTTTAGGTACCATTATAACTTATTACCGTATATTACGTAGGGAGTACTCTTAATTCGCGCATTTCATTTATATTTTGATAAATTACGATGTACATTCGAATAATAATAAATAATTTGAATTGTTTTATTAAGTAAATCTTTCTAAGTTTTTTGGGGGGTTGGAAAGTGGAAGCTCACAACTAAATAATTTTATGGTGGTCACCACTTATCACTTGACCATAGCCTACAAAAAATAACCCGTTTTATATCGCAGCCTTTTTGTTTATCCAAATACCGTGCTTTCTTATCAAAGAATCTGCATATGAAACACCATGTTTACCATTCACTGGTATCATATAAATGGCGCAGCAACAGCTTTTATGGTAGGCCTCTTTTCTGGTGCGTCACGCAATAGCATTTTTTTACAACAGTAATCATCCTTTTACTGTCGGCAAAATACTATAGTTAAATAGAGTAATTTATAAAGTATTTTTTTTAAATGATGCGACTTTACATACTTAAGTACATACCTTTATTTCTTGGACTTGTAGTGGGCTTTCTTGATCAAACCACAGTACGTAGTCTAATCAAATGTTGTTAGAATCAAATATCCTACATTGTTATCTTGCTTCTTGACTTTACTCAACTGGCACAAGCAAGGTTTATGACCTCTCAGTTTGTGTTTGAACATTGCTACCATAGACTTGACCTATTTTGTTTCGCGCCCGGTTTATTAATAAATCACTTATCGCGGGATCGTTAATTGGTGTTGCAAACAAAGGGAACACATTTATACGTTTCTTCTTCTTCTTCTTCTTCTTGTTCTTCTTCTTGTTCTTCTTCTTGTTCTTCTTCTTGTTCTTCTTCTTCTTCTTGTTCTTCTTCTTGTTCTTCTTCTTGTTCTTCTTCTTCTTCTTGTTCTTCTTCTT
>KZ872683.1:53365-64023 GCA_003456935.1 Machilis hrabei
GGTATTTTATTACAGCCCTTTATAATTCACACTGATTTTTTAGCTGAGATAAAGCTTGATTTATAGAAACATGTTTTTAAATAGCAAAATGTGCATTCATAACCACATTTTTGTTTTATTGAAGTCTAGACTATAGGTGTTCTAAAAATGTAAAATAAGTAAGGTAGTTGATAACAGCTAGTTTCTCTAAAAAAATAATACAGGGCCTGCACATATTTAATCACTATGCATATCTACCTTAAATATAAGAGGTCATATATGAATAAATATCAGCCATTCTTTCTATACAAGTTAAGTAGGCCTAAATGACAGCTGAGGTTTTTTAACAACAGTATAGACAAACAAATAATAGGAATAGGCCTACTTAACTACTTAAAGTCAAATATATAGTATGTATAATCACAAATATTATTCATTGCAACAATAAGGGCGTAATCCCAGTATACATTCATATTGTCAGTAGGCATGTGCTTATTTTCCATATGTTTGTACAGTTTACACATAAACACTTGTTTTGTGGTTTCTTATATTTAGCAATTTATATCAAACATTGCAAACAGAACATAAAATATGACTGGTGCATTAGTTTGCAAATAACTTCGTATTTCATTAGTCTATAGGCCTATGTTAAATTCAATAATGTAAGTTATCTTCCTGATATTACCCATCTAATGCCGGTAGGACGTAAAACACCACATACCATCATATTAAGAACGCTAATTACCGTGTATTTTCTAGATATACAATACTTTCTAGCAGTTTACTCGATCGGTGGCTAAAAACTAAAAACATCTTAATGTTAGCTGCAGTTCATATGTGTGAAGATCGTCAAATACAAATATCGGTGNCCATTTCAAATTACTTATCAGTTAGTAGGCTTAATTAAATTGATCAGTGCTCACTATTATTAAGGGCATACATACAAACGTTATAATTAATTGCTTTGATAAAATACACGTATGGCCTACGTTAGGCTTAGAGTAACCTATGCACAAACAGAAATTGAAGCTATATTTAGTAGCCTAAGTGATTTTAATATTAACACATTATAGTATCCTACTCTACATTAACGTAGTAGCTTCAGTAAATTAAAACATTTCTTACAATGCATCTGTGAAAACTGATTGTACTCTACAAGTCGTAAACTCTGTAGCAATTGATTATAATTATGTACAGATGTTTCATTTATTTAGGCCTACTATTTAAGTGTACTACTTATAATTGTGTTATGATATATACAAGGATAAAAAATTGCCTATAAATTGAATTTAGTACTGACAATTTTACTAACCAGTTTTTTCAACCACTTTGCNATAGTGATATTTATATTTAGGTCTAATTCAAATTTTGAGCATAGCCTACATTCAAACATAATTACTTGAAGTAGCATAGCCTACAGACAAAAATAATTAATTTAAAATTATGGGTTATGATTAAGTCTGAAATTTGATTATTACACTAATATGTAAACAAAACAATACATAAGTTACACAATACTAACAAAATTATTTAGACTCAGTAGGCCCTAATGTTAGACCAACGACTTATCGAAATTAAAATTTGTGTGATGTGTAAATGTGCGTACACTCATGTATATGCTAGATCACGTTGTATCCACTGTGTTTATTTAGGCNTACATAATAGCACGTTCTAACCTCTGTGTTTATTTACATGTAGTTCAACATACTAGCCCATTACTTTGAATAATATTTTCAAAAATAAATAATTCATTTTTGCACTACCCACCACTGTATGCTAGCTTGATTCTTTATTGATGTTTTATTTCGTTAAATCATCGATTTACACAGTAAAANCACACGTTCCTGATAAATTTTATTAAACAAGCGTAATTGAGAGAAACTGNGATAATAACGGATACCTTTGTAGGTCTTNTAATATATGCACTATTGCTTTTATTATTTGTTCTACAATCTAGGTACTATATTCTATACAAAGCTAAGCAAATAATTAATATAGATTGAGGATGCAATTATGTCTGCACACATGCCTACAGTGCAATTAATAATTGTTATAATACAAAAACATTTTAAAGTCATCTATGTATTGGATGAAAGCTATTTAAATAAACCAATTATGGTTGAATGGATAGAAAATGTGATTATTTTTGACTGACCACATTTATACACTTGGGTCTACAATATATTTATATGGACATTGCTCTGCAAGTCAGTAAATGATAAACCGTTTCTAGCACTTACCTGTATTGGCCGAATCGTGCCGTAGACCCTGATTTAAGCCCAAAACACCGGGTGTTGTTGGGGTCATAGAAGAAACAGTCGAAGCCATAGATACATTGGGTAGAAACGCTGCTGCCGCGGCTGCTTGTGCATTAAAGTACATTCTGCTTGTACTTGTTATTGAGTTCAAATGATCGGTTGCAAAGCACGAAGCCTGCGATATGAGAGACCTGGGTGCACCAAACGCATTAGGCGTAATTGCAGAAATTCCTGCCGTCGGACTTCTATGGCTACCACTATCATTATGGGTACTTAGTCCAAGAAGCTCTTGTATTGCAAATGGAGATCGTTGTGGCATTGTTGGAGTGAGCTGGGACAACGGACTTGCACTTAACACACTCGGCGCTGCTACATGAATCGTTCCACGGTCTGGATGTAACACATTCATTGTTTATCAATAACCAGGTTCTACTGGGCCTATAAAATTCACCAACAACCCATTCATAACACACCAATTTCTTTTCAAGTAGGCCTACTTTAGTCTAATACTGTCCACGTTTCAGTCAGGAACAACACCATATAAATTGTCACCATAATTCGATTTATTATCACTTACGTATATTACAATAAATGATATTTTTTGTTGTTCATCAACAGATAAAAGTTTTGTGAAAAAAAATGTTTACATACACGAACAATTCACCAGTTCAATCTTCTTTTTGAGCTAGCCTAACGGCTTTTTGTGGTTAAGTTGAAGCATGTAATAGTTCGTTGTATTTGTATTCATCTGCAGTAGCTGTCCTGTTGATATTTTCTCTTTATTACTACCCTTCTGTTAATTTTTTGTAACTAAAACACACGTTGAACGAGCACAACACATTCCGTGAAGTTCAAAAAGGACGCGCGCCGCCTGTTGTGTTGTCTGCTGCCGCACTGAACAGTTGCTTCCGTTCGATGATAGGCCTACATGGCGTATCAGGCCTAACTAGACGTGTTGAGCGTTGCGCAAGTTCCTCGACACCAGCCGCTTGCTTTCACAATGGATGATAAACTGGCTGGTCTGTCAGCTAGATTGAAGGATTTTTAAAGTTCCTGGGTAACTAAGTCATCTTGCACGTCCCATCTCTTCCTACTCTATTAGCCATTGTCTCACCATGGAAATTACATCTCTCCTTCCCGAGCCCACCCTCACATAGGGGACTGTGAGTTACCCAATAAGAGAGCGCCAAGCCTGGATGATTGGCAGTCCGGTGCACAATTAGCTTGCTTCTCCATTTTGATTGCATCGCACGCGAATTTCAGCCGTAACGACGAACTGTGTTGCCATGACAACCAGTGTGTGACACATTCGTAAAACCACTAATAATGCAGGAAAAAAAACACTCATTCGACATAGTAGCAGGCATGTCAACACCCCTTAAGTTTTGTTGTCAAAACTACGTATTAAAATTCAATTATCACCAAAACCTGACTTTTAAAAGAAGAAATATAGTTTTAAAATTCAATGTAAATAGGTAACACACAAACCAAACCTATAAAGCTCACAGTGGTTGAAAATTCGTATTGAACAACTTCCTTTTCAGGCTTTGTATTTAGTACAACAACATTCAATGGTCTTTTGTAGTGNGTTTTAATGTTGGTTTGATGTGGAATCCAATTAGATGTATGTATTACTAATGAAACAATAAAGTGATTTTGTTATATTGAAACAATAGTTATATTAAGCATTACCATTATATCCTACAGCTTGACTAAAACGTTTTTGTTTATTATGAATTCCGTGGGTAAAACAAAATACTTAGGACTATATCTAGGATATGGTATTAAAATAATACAATAATTTCAAACAAATATTAACGTTATATGTGTAATGAGCATTTGAAATAAGTGAAGTGATGACAATGGGAAAATAGGTAATTAAATAATAATTAAGATGTATTTTAGCCTCTTTCATGTATCAGCCGCATCATATTACGAAATGGCGCACTTTTTAACACTTATTTAGTACTACAACGGAATTCGCGTGAAATATATTCATATTCTAGATGCGATCAAAATCAATACAAAAACAATTGTGTTTGATAGACGGGATAAGAACATTTCAGAGCTCAAGCCCAGCCTATTTCACGTGAGCTCCACCCCTCTCGTCCGATGCTCCACCCCTTACTTGCGCAACAGCTATGTGCAGATGTCTATGTGTACTCTGTTGAGCGTGGGTCCTCCTACAGATCAGTTTGTTGAGGAGAGTCGAGTTATGAGGATGTGTTTGTTAGTCCTCAACCCCTGATACACAGAACCCAAAACACTTTCGTTATTTAACGAAAATTTAAAAACACTTTAGGGAATAAAGAAAAATGCCTACTAATTCTTATATTATCCATTTATATGAGACAATGAAGAAGCAATTGATTTTCCATTGTAGTCNAATGTGATCCATTAAATTTACCATTTTGAGTTAATATAGAGTTTACAGACCGCAAAATAAAAGATTCACTAAATTTTAGTACTATATCATGTCCTGGTTTTTCAATATAGCCTATTTGTTGTGAAATTGAACTTATTTTTAACCGAAGAGTCACAAACCACATGGGCTTGTGGCATATTTTTGTTAAAGATCCGGAACGAGCAATAGCAACTGTGAATGGAATTAATTCCCTGTATGGATACTGGGTATAGACAAACTAGAAGTAGGCTAAATAAAAATTACAATTTACCAACAGAAAGATACGCGAACGATAGTATCTTATGTCTCAGTGGTCACACAGATGTGGTAGGCTAGACAAACCCAGCCTAATAGGCCTATTCATGAATTTAAACACACGTATGTAGGTTATCTTACTATAAGGTTCCTTTTTAAATTAATATTATACTGCTATACCAGTACGCCAGTAAGCGTATAGGACACTGTTTGAAATGTTTGTCTTTTAATAGCATATCCCGCCAGTTTTAAAGCACACTACAACTTGAAAGTTTAAACTTAATTAAAATTCCTAGCAACAACTGGTACAAAACATTAGGTGCCTGCAAGCAATGATATCTTAACTGCCAGGCTAATCACTGAATTTTTCGTAATTGTAATAGGCCCTAAGATGTTTATTAATGAGATCTTAAACAGAAATATAATTATGAAATAGTAAATAAAACGTGGAATTTTGCAAAAGTGTTGAATATATAAAGTGGCATTATTTAAAATATAGTCTATAAAACTAAAAAGAAAATTTAAAGTCATTTTTGTGAGGTCTAAATTAGAAAAGTGTGGTCTTAGATTTAGGCTCATAATAGGTCCTACAGAGATATTCAGTTATTTACAAAGCTGTGTCTGACAGTAACCTAAAACTTGTCAATTGTCGGTAAGTGTTCGGATCCAGGGACACTAAAATTAAATTTCTTAGTTTACTGAACCTATACTTTAATATTAGATTATGATATATGTGGTGTTTAACGTNCTATCGATACCTGATGGGTCATTTAAGGACGATTAATGTTAGAAGCTTAGCCTTCCTCAGTAGCACTACTTGTAAAATTGTGTAGGCCCTACATATTTACATCTTCCTCACTGCACAAGCAAAGACCGACTAACAAGATACATTTTATTTTGTACATTAATTTCAGATATAGTGCTTCTGAAGAGGGTAATACATAATTACCGAAACATATAGCTTCTAATATTAGACCTAAACTATTTGCTAAATAAATTTCATTTCACGTTTAGTATTGTCGAACTCCATTGCAGACTATGTAGCTAAAGGTAAATTTTAGTTTAGTAATATCTAAGACTGAACATGGCTCTAATTAAGCTGGACACGCCTCTGTACATTATGTACAAATAATCGGTATCCTGACCAGGGATAATTACACAAAGTAAAAGAAGAAGAAATTGATGACCGATTCTTATTCGCATAAATTAATTAGATAATCAGTTAACGTGTCAAGCAATTATTTAATATATTTGTTAGACCTTAATACACACGCAATTTGATAACTTTTCTTTAGTGATTGGCCATTTTTCAAGTAAAATAAATATTTAGGAATCTAACTCCGAACACCAATAAACAATATCGTCACCGGATGCAAAAATATTCGCACCCACGGACTGCACGTTATTTTATAATTAAAAAATGTGCATAAGAAATATTTTCATTGCGTTTCAAATAAAGTGACTTGATATTTTGTTAATAATCTGGGTATTTTTTTATTTTTATAAGACCTGTAATAGGCGTACACACATAACATCATAACATTTCTATTGGGACAGGTCATTTTTCAAAATAAAATATATAAGAACAAGTAATTGGAAACTGAACCCCAGACTTTACCCAATAAAAACGACGAGAAGGCAATTTTCGACTCAGCAGTTAGCAACGAATCGATTCCTGAATTCTGCGGANTTGCCATCACCATATAGGGGCCTAGGTCCATATCCTAATGGAAATACAGATTTTAATGCATAGTATGTCCTAAATTTGGATTAGGCCTAAATAAAAATAATATAACTATTGCAATGTGGTTAAAAAACTAGTTAGTAAAATTATCAGAATCAAAGTGTCATTTGTGATCTTTGGTTAATGGTGGAGTGCTCGCCTCATGATCGGGTGGCCACGAATTCAAACCCCGGGACCGACGTCTTGCCCTGAGTATAAAGGATTATCCTCCGAGTCTACCAGTAAAGCACTCCACATTAAGGTATGATCGTAGTCTTAGGGGCGTTAAAAGTGGGGTCACATCTACAAGTGTTCGATGCAACAGAACCCACAATCTGCTATGTGTCAAGTGAGCGGCAAAACTTTATCATCCAGAAGTGCCACTGCGACGCAGGTGGGATTTCCATTAGGCTTTCGCTGTCAAAAGTGTAGCACCGTAAACTCAGTAAACAAAAACAGAAAAATTAAAGTATCCTTTGAATTAGGCAATTCCCTTGACGTCATGCGGGCTGCAGTCACATAAGGATAACGTAAGCAAAGAATTGTTATATGACCTAATGTACGTTAGTATTAAATGCTTAAACTTTAACGTATTAGCCCACATGCTCGTTCTTAAAATAAACATTACATGTTTATACTGTAAGACATGGAATGTGGACGTGCGGCAACTGGATTGGACGCACATGATAACAGGACACACGAAAACTGGATATGTGCGACGACAACTGGATGCATACTACAGTTAGAAACTGACAACTGAACAAGGAAACTAGGATGTATTTTTTGGAGCTGAATACTGAGTGATGACTCAGTATCTAATACATGGTAGCTAAAATATGTAAAAAATACTGTATCAAGCAGGCAAACTGAATAAATAGATAAACCTTTAAAAACTCCTAGAAATCGTCTTCCACTGACAGCAAAAACTGCATGCCATTGCCTAGGATCTCAGCTTTGCAAGGTAATGCCTGGAATTCAACTACAATTCTTAGCCGTCAAATCAAACCAAAAGGTTATACATTAAATAACTGTGCACTGATTTATTTAAAGTTTCTTTGTGGACAGGTTAGAAATGTTTCTATCATTAAAGAGTCTGAAGAGAGAAAGATCCACAACAACCAATCAGAAAGGATAGGCTCAGAAACTATATAAACGCCGCCATTGTTGACTTTTCATTTTCCCGATACATGCAGTTGGACTACAAAGAGGTTAACAGTCGCTTGTGAAAATTGCACATAAACCCCATCGTTGGAGGTGGGCTAAATAATATCATTCAAATACTTACACTTTATCTTATAAATGTTGTCGCGGGATGGAATCATTATCAACTATTTAAAAGCACACATACTATGCTTGTAGAAGAAATCCCTGATTTTCAGTTGATACCTGGCGTCCCTATACTTTTTACATACAGGGTGAGTCGGGAGGAACGCACCAAACTCCAGGANTGTATTCTACACGTAAAAATAATGTAAAAAAACTCAAATGTTATTATCCGATTTTTTATTTGTTTTCAAGTTATAACGCCATTACAATATTCCCGACACACATTATTGTAATTGTAGCCTTCATGTAATAAATGGTGATATTCTCGCTCGTTTTAAAATTACTGCGTCTTAAATAAATACAACATTAATAAAACTATCCTTGTAACCCTTTTTACAAAAACTCAGTTAAGTTTTCTATAAAAAGATGTTTACCGATTCTTATCGCCTACGCTGAACTGGCTATCTGCATCAATTCGTTGTAGCCAATAAATCGTTTTTAATTTGTTTGTTCTGAAACTGTCAGTGTATTGAAAACAGTGATTTAAAGTTTATTTTCGTTACAATGTTATTACGAATTTTATTTTTTTAAAGTGTTACAAAATGCCACACACTTATTCAAATCTTGAATATGCAAATATGGTTTTTGCAATGGGAGTGCTACAGCTGCTGTTAAAGAATATCATCAACGGTTTCCACATCAGAGAACTCCGGATAGAAATGTATTTGTCAGAGTCTTCAACAAACTGTGCGAGACCGGAATGCTTCCCAGCGCTAACATANCATCTGTACGTGCAACTTGACAAGGTTTAGGTGAAGTAGAAAACATTCTAAATTTAGTAGAAGATACTCCAACGATCAGCTCACGAAGAATTAGTGTTCAAATTGTCATTCCTCAAACAAGAATAATCCGCACACTCCACGAGCAAGGCTTATATCCATACCACCTACAGCGTGTACATCACCTGCAACCGGAAGATTTTGCTAGTCGCATGCAATTTTGTCAGTGGGGTAAATAATAATCCTCGTGTTGTATCACGCATACTTTTTACCGATGAAGCAACATTCACCCGTGACGNGCTAGTCGCATGCAATTTTGTCAGTGGGGTAAATAATAATCCTCGTGTTGTATCACGCATACTTTTTACCGATGAAGCAACATTCACCCGTGACGGTATCAATAATCCTCGCATCTCCCATGTAAGGTCAGACGACAATCCCCACACAACAGTCGAAACACATTTTCAGCACAAGTTTTCGGTAAACGTGTGTTGTGGTATGGTTGATAGTTATTTAATTAGCCTTTTCATTTTAGAGCATCGCCTCACAGGAGACCAGTACTTTAATTTTTTACAAAATGAATTACAACGATTGTTAGACGATGTTCCTCTAAACATCAGAATGCAAATNAATTACAACGATTGTTAGACGATGTTCCTCTAAACATCAGAATGCAAATGTATTATCAGCAAGATGGAGCTCCTGCACATTTCGCTCGTCAGGTCAGGCAACATTTGGATCAAAAGTTTCCAGGACGTTGGATTGGTCCCGGTGGACCTATTAGTTGGGCTCCAAGGTCTCCGGACCTCACACCATTGGACTATTCTTTATGGGGCTGGTTGAAAGCACAGGTATACAAAGTAAAAGTCGACACTCGGGATGCACTATTTCGACGTGTTAGAAATGTTGCAGCCGATATTAAAGAAGAGTTAAGACCGCCCTTCGTAAACGAAGCAGAAAATGTTTAGAAGTCAATGGTGGTATTTTTGAACATTTATTAGAAAAACGCAATGATTAGAACAATGTGTGTGGTGAATTTTGTTAGGACGTTATAACTTGAAAACAAATAAAAATCGGATAACAACATTTGAGTTTTTTTTACATTATTTTTACGTGTAGAATACACTCCTGGAGTTTGGTGCGTTCCTCCCAACTCACCCTGTAGGCTATATAGGCCCCTATCCCATGTTAATGCTGGGTCTTATTGTACAAAATAGGTTTATTTCCGCAAACTGAGTGTCTACATCTCTATCCCAGTGGTTGTGAGATTTGTTTTGCTTGTTTTTAAGAACCTCTAAAAAAATACAATTTTTATGAAAATATAATCATAACTTTCGATCTGAAATAGATGTGGTTGTCAAGTAGCTATGAAACCGTATTTAAAAATCTTCAACAAACTCACAGCTCATACAAATTTGTTAAAATGTATAGAAGCTACCGAAAAGTGCAAACACTTAGTTGCCCATAACATTTACAAAATCCGTACTTCCACGTTGTTGCATATCACGGGACGATTACCGGCAGCAACACGTTTTTTTCTGATTTTTTTTCAAATCTTATGGACAGTTAGTTTTTCACACTTTTTAATTTCCATAAACTGTCAATTTGTTAAAGATTTCCGTAAATGTTTGGTATTATCCGGAATGATAATTTGGTGAATTTCCCAAAAGTATATGGTTCGCTATTAAAATATTTGTAATGTTACGGTATCCTTTTAAAACCATTTAATAGATAATGAAAATAATGTGATTCCATTAGAAAATATATTTTATGGCTTTTTGAAATTAATAAACATTTTTTTTAATTGTCATTATTTGGCGTGTAGGTTTGTATTGAAATTGTAATATCTTATAATTTAAACATCCTTTGCTTTGGATTTAATATACAGGGTGTTTACAAAATGTGTACCAAAAAAGTGGAGAGCGTGTTCTTTGGACCCAATAATGTTTTTTAAATTTTTTTCGCAGACCTTTCAGACTAATGGTTTAGCCATA
>KZ872686.1:31956-44961 GCA_003456935.1 Machilis hrabei
TTTTGCACTTTTTCCCCTATCTTTCACTTTGAGTTTAACAACGGTAATTTTAGGTGTTAGCGCTAGCTGTTTTAATTACCTAATGGAAAACAGTGCTGCATGTATCTATTTACCAAACTGCATGTTACCGTGAAGAAACGAGTGCTAAAAGTTTTCTAGAATAAACCAACAACGGAAAAAGTTTATTGTTGTTTATCTCTTTATAACAGTCCATTTGAAGTTAGCTTAGAAAATTATTCTTAATGACTTTCACATTTTTANCAATTAGTATTTTGTTTTGCTTCNTGGTAAGATTAGTCATCAAAAATCGTATTTTTACTTCTGTGGTACAGTANACAGAAGAGCAAGAACAACTGAAGAAAATGATTCATTTGAAAGAACTAGATGTGCAGCTCTTGAAACAACAACAAATGGAAGTCAGTGGACAAGAGGAAGGCTCTTTAGCCATGAAACAAGAATTGGAGTCATTAAAGGTAAATCAAATATAATAATGTGACTAATATTTGCTCATGAAACACATTTCACTTAAAGCCTATTAAAAATTGGGTCTATGAACTTGTTTTGTAAATAATAATTTTGGTGTCGATAAACTGCTGGAGAATATTGATTCTTTTTTTTTTTAATAAGTATTTCAAATGTTTGTAGTCTGGTTGTATCATTATTTGTATTTCAAGGATGTCATTCAAGAAAGTGGGAACTGCTCAATAGAAACTTCACTCAATTTGAAGAATTTTTTTTGAGATAATTGTTCAAAGTCCCCTCCCACCTCCCAAAATAAGTACATGTACTTATTAAATTGAAAGTATCATTCTCAGATAATTATTTAAGTGAAAGATGTTTAATTTTATTGAGAAAGTACAGAGATCAAACTCATTCTCAGTTTTAAAGTATAAGATCAGTCAACAAACAGTAGGAAGACTGAACAATATTGTGTTTGCCAAGCCAACATAATGAATGCTGTAATTTTTTTTTTTTCCAGATCAAATATGAAAACGAGAAAGAGGAACTTTTTGAAACTACTACAATATTGAAATCTCAGTGTGCTGAGCTGCAAAAGAGATTGAACTTTGCTCAGCAAGATGTTGCAAAACGTGACAATGAACTTCGNATGCTTACAGAGAAGTATGTTGATGATATGAAGAAAGTTAACGAAGAATGCGAAAGATGGAAGAGTTTGTAAGTTAAATTGTGGAAGAGTTTACTTCAAGTGTTTTCTGCTTTAATTAAGTACGAAAAACTATTTAAGANAACTTGCTTACTTGACTTCTTTTCCATTACTACCAGTCCCATTCACAGCTTTGCTGATTATATTATTTTACACTGTCATCTTTTATTCCCTTCTCAAGCAGACTCCAGTCAAACCTTTTGCACGAACATGGATCTTCAACAAAGTCTCCAATGGGGCTCAGTTTTAAAGCACAGGCTAAGTTTTTTTTTAAGATAGTTTTTTTAATTAATAAACTACTTACCCAGCAAAATATCATCTAAAAACTAGGTTTTTATCATAAAGCTGTTTGTTTAACAATACTGGTTCTTGTTGGTAGGTGTGAGTACATTGCCTTCACATGTGGTCAGTCTGTCTCTCTGTATGTTTTGATATGCAGTTTGGATATATTCTTAAACCTGTTAAGCCAACTTTGTTGTGAGTTTTTATGNTGGGTGACAATCCCTTACTTCTGAGACAAGTGCCCCATTGAATAAAATATTTCAACAGCTACTGTATCATATAATCCAGACATTTTGAAAATAGCCTTGTNTTGCACAGTATTCATACACATAGTATAAATTACAATCACCAGATGAAAGTTGTTGAATGTAAACTTTCAAGTTTATTAGTAATTTTAAAAATGACTCTGCTCACATGTGGATATAAAGATACTACAAACCCGCCCTTTCAAAACTTACCGTAAAATCGTACTTTCTAAGTAATCAAAAACCAACAATATGGTTTAGATTATAACAACTAACACAGTATACACATGAACGTGTTCAAAATTGAATATGTGTTCTTTCAATACTATGTGTTTCATTTAATGAAATTTGTGTGTAAAAAGTGTTGAGCTTGTTTGTAAAATTACTTTTGTGTAATTTGTTTCTTTTTTTCTTTCGAATAAAATGTAACGGTGAATCCCCAACCATCCGATGTATGCGATCTGTCAGACATGACTGGGTTTTTGTTAATGATGTAATCTGAATTTTTCTTGCTTCTAGATGTGTTCTGATTTATTTGACTGCTCAGACAACAGATTTTGTTGCGAAGTTGTCTTCTGTGTGTGTGTGTGTGTGATTTTTTTTCCAGAAAATTTGGTAGGGAGGGCGAGTGACCAAATCAATGAAAGATATGGATAGAGCTAAGACGTTAATGTGTATTGCTGAGAAGACGACTTTTAGCATATTTGTTGCTTTTGGCAGTCTGTAAAAAAAGGATGCTGTTGCACCATGCTAACATGCAATTCGTCCATTTGACAACTTGTGAGACCATTATTAACAATCTCCTGTCCATTTCCAATCGTTCACAACAAACTCTGTCGCTCTGTTTTGCTATTTAATGTAAACAGTAATTTCTTTAAATGTGACCCTATATAAACTTCGACATCGAAATGAAAAATTAGACCAGTCGGACACCAATAAGTTGANGAAATGTGAATGCCAGAAGATCGGTTGGACCCGTTGGATGATCCACATCCAAAAACTGTGATGTAAACTGGAAACACACGTTCATTGGGAACCTGACTCAGATGGCACTAAAACAGTCGGATAGATCAGATGCGACCGATTTTCTGGTTCTAGAAAATTGTAGTACTGGCACAAAATATAGGGTAGGGAGTAAAAGTATGACGTTCATGCGAATATCTGTAGAGTGCAACAACAGTGTGTTCTGTGACTTTGAATTTTCTGTGCGTATCAATCAGCTGGGTCAAGCGGTAAACATAATTTTCCAAGTTTTAGTAGACTAAATAGGAAAAGAAAATTGTGCATTTTGAACAAGAAAAGAAAAATTACTTAATGTAACAAAATCATCAGTGTGCTGCAGTACATTAGCACATAAAGAATGGCTGCCACTGGTCCACACTGGACATCTTGTCATGTGAGACACCACTCATCCAATGTGACCAGATAAAATTTTGACCTCAGCTGTCGGTATCTGAAGAGTTGTCATCATAAACATGATTTCAGATACTTCATACTAATATTCAGAAAGTGACTTTTGTTTTAATTTTGAATTCATAAGAAAGAAACATATGCATCAGTAACTCAAACCTAGAGAACTTTAAGTCAAACTTCAATACTGGTGTTTGCTCAATCCTTATAGAGGGTGGCCAAAATAAAACTGGCCTGGAAAAGTTTTTTTTAATTCTGACACTAAATTTACCTTTGATAATGAGCAGGAGAACTGCCCTTTACAGAAGATGCTGGAAATGGCCACCGTTGACGTCGATGCAGACCTGTGTTCGATTTATCAAACTGTGAGACATGCGTAACAACTCTGCCTGAGGGATGGCAGCAATAGCGTTTTNAATGTTCTGTTGTAGCTCTTCCAGTGTGTGGGGATTATTTGAGTACACCTGACCCTTCAGGTAAAAATCACAGGCAGAGAGATCAGGTGATCTTGGTGGCCAGGAGATTTTACTGCCTCTGCTGACTGCCCTCTCCTCATCGAACACCTCATGAACTCGTGTCATGGTTGCACGTGAGGTGTGGGCTGTTGCTCCATCTTGCTGAAAATATCCATACAGTCGTTCATCTTCTGTGAGTTGATCCACAAATAGATGAAACAGATTCTGGACATACCGGTCAGCATTAACAATTTGGTGAAAGAATCGTGTAATGATTCGAAAACCAGAAATTGTGCACCAAACACCAAGCTTAACATTATGAAACGGTTGTTCAAGGTACTGATGAGAATTTTCTGATGCATAATGGTGCATGTTCTGTGAGTTCTCAATCTCAATTGTGTCTTTTCCAATTTCTAAAGATCTCTTTGCTGTTTGGATAACGTTTCACGAAATTTTGAAAAAACTTGTCCGGGCCAGTTTTATTTTGGCCATCCTGTATATAGTAATGGTTGTCAACATTAGGTCTTAGAAACTGGTTTCAAAGTACAAGAAGCCTTAAAAATAGAGCTGAAGCAGTACGATTGTTTATAACATAATAAGCTGGTAATTATAAACAAACTCTTCAGTTGAAGACCTGACCCTTTTTGACCTTTCAGTCTGCGAAATCTAACTTAACGATATCTTTGACACTTAAGTTTTCCTTTGCTAAAATGGAACACCCTTTTTCCGTAGTAAGTACGATCAGAAATTTAAGAGTGTGCAAACTCAATGCCGTCGAAGTGAAACAAAGCTGAAATTTACAAATGTACTCATACTGGAACTGTGACATTGAACATTGCAAACTCTGAGCAATAGTAATTGAAAACTTTAATTAAACAAGTCTATTTTTGTAAACATTCATCTCAGTATTGAGCATGTGAAAAGGTAAAACAAAATTCAAGTGAAGTCTAATCCACTGGAACAAAAATATTAACCATCATATGGCGAGCTTGTAAAAAGTATCTATTACACTTGTAGAAAAAGTAGTTGGTAATAAATAACAAGCAAGCCTACACATATTTGTTTTACATGATCACAGTTTGTTTCTTTTGTTTTACCTTGAACAAAAACTGTTGTTAATGCCTACATTTTTTGTGTTTTACAGATATAACTCTAAAGCAGAAGAACTGGCTGTTTTGGAAATAGAGTACTCCCAGTTTAAAGAGAAGAGGTCAAAGGAAAGTGTTGAGTTGCAGAAAGCTGAAACTAATCTAGAAGAAGCAAGGTGTCAGTGTAAAGAACTAGAGAAGGCTNTAAAACAAGTAGAAACTGAAAGTGCAAAGAAAATACAAAATGCACAGGCAGAAATCCAGGTAAAAAATATGAAGTACACTAGATTTTTTAAGCAGTATTTCAAACAGTTTTAAAACTAGATACACAAGTGTAACCTGCATTAAAACCTTTTGGGGGTTCATCAGTTACAAATCTTTTTAATCTAAATCCTATAAAAATATAGAATACCAATAAGAGTTTGGAGTGGGGAGAAATTGAGTCAAGAAAAAAATTTTTAGGAGAGCTGATTTGAAGTCCAAACTTTTCTCCAATCAGTGTTTGAAAATATTCATTTAAGAGCAAAATATGGCTTAATTCAGCTTTATTTCCCCCCTAAAACTGACCTATATATCTGTTTCTGATAGTTCACAAACATAGCCACCTCATGACTGCTTTTAATTAATATCACCCCCTAATTACAATGTCACTGGCAGGAACAGTCACTGCCCTTGTATTACATTTATTTATGTCAGTGTATTGCCAGGCACCTAGTTAGATAGACCATTATGCTGATTAGCCATTCCTACGTCTGTCTCGGGTATTTCTTGATCACTATTGAGATATCTTGCCCATAAACCACGATCAAATTCAAACAGATTTAAATTAACATCAACAGATTGGTGATGACCAGAGCTGAAAAAATATGTGACTAAACTACTCCAAATCAGTCGATGAATCACCAGTCACTTATTTTACTATTAATTATATATTTATATTTGTTTGTGCAAAATAATATAGGACACTAAATGTGTATGGTTCAGCTATATAAATAGGTACAGTTCAAAAATAACTTTAAAGAGTTCAAGTTCATAGACCTAAAAATGAAATCTGTTGACTTAAAAGCTCTCGTGAAAATTAACGTATTTCTGGGAACATTTTCTTTATATTATTATTTATAGGTATAAACACTGCCCTAATTAGCATAGTGTTAAAGGGACCATGTGTGCTTTTAACAGTTGTTGTTTTACATTCTCTACTGCAGGAGCTAAGACAGAAACTGGAAGAAGGCAGTAGTAAGATAAAGTTCTTAGAAAATAATTCTTCACAGCAAAACAACATAATACATGAAAGTCTTCAGAGGTAAGAGTATTCAATAGTACATTAAATAGATTGGTGTGTGTGTGTGAGAGATAACTTTTGGTATCTTGCCCCTTTTCAGTCTTCTCAGCAGTAAAGTGGAGACAGAAACAAAAGAGAGATACCTCAAAGATGAGTTAGAGAAACTTGCACGTACAAAAGTTGAGCTCGAAGATACTGTGGATCATCTACAGTCAAAATTGAAAAGACAAGAAGAAAAGGTAGTTTGCACTGAATTTTTTGTTTATTATTAGTTATTTTTTCTTGTTAGCATCTGCCATATTTCTAATCCAACTTTCACCAGTACAACAACCATATTACTGTGTCATACAAGGTTATTATTAAAGTACTAAACACTTTGAAACATTTATTAGGATTAAAAAATGAGCATTCATATGATGTTGCTCACTAATTTAGAATAATCATTGTACTTTGAAAACTCAAATTGTCATTCATGCTATGGAAATGGTTAAGCAAAAACAATGGCTTACGAGTTGCTAGGCTATTGCCAGAATTAAAAATTAAATGACACATATTATATATTTGTGTTAGCCTTGTACAGATGAAATAAGATAATTTTCAACCCTTAAAGGAGGAGGAGTTCAGGTTAAAAACGACTTATTTTTAAATGAAAGAAAATTGAAAAATAAGACAAACATATTTCTTTATTTTGCTCTACAATGGATAATAAATAACGTGGGAAATGAGATCGCTTAGAAAGTAATGACGTCAGAGAAGGGATGAGGAGACCGCATCTCTTCAGCGAACGAAGTGTGTTTGTTATATGTTCNGTGGTGCTGTTATTTTTTTTAATTCAGTGTTTAATGTTGTACAGTAAAACGTTTCTTCATTTATTGTGAACAGATTAGTGGTTTCTTGTGCGAAAATGCCGGGTCAGTGCTGTGCATATGCATGTAATTCTTTAAGAAAGAAACAACGTGTTGATCAAAAATTGTGATTCTATCATTTTCCGAATCGCGATAAGTCACCAAAATGATTTAAACTTTGGGAATCTAAAANAAACAGAAAGACACTTAAACTTTCAAAATACAGTGTTGTTTGTTCGAAACATTTCAAAGACGGTGATTTTAAAGAAACATCCTCTTGAAAGAACGATTAATGCCAAACTATAATAATTATAGAATGCTAAAAAGAAAGCCTTTCCATCGCTGTTTCTAAAAGGTGAAGTTGAAGAAATAAACCGAAAAAAAGTCCTCAATTTATGTTTACGAGCGCAAAATAATAGTTGCATAATCTATTGCTAGTTTGAATACTGATGTACAAAGTATGGAATGTAATGAAAGTGCAACACAACCTATTGTAGTAATACAAGAATCAACTACTGTTAATACCGAAAAATGTGTTCAGTGTGAAATAGGAACTGAAATACTGTATTACGTGAGGTAAAAACTACGATTCAGAGGAGGGCCTGTGCAAACTGGATAGGCTACATCTTTTACAATTTTCGACGACAATCACGATGCTTATGAATCAGAAGAGGCGAGCATGTATGATGATGTAACCAGTCAAGAAAATAAAGAAAAACATAAGCCACCAGAAGTGTGTATTGTGTTTTGGCAAACTTTACAATTACTGTTTCATTTTTGCGATTTTTGCCACGCCCCATTGGTAAACGTTTCAAGAAGAACAATTTTGCCTAATGTGGTCTACTAATTCACCCAATAAACAAACTGCTTACAAAGGTTAACAGTACACGAAATGTACTAATCTGTTGACAACTGGTCTGTCCCTCCCTGCCGTGACGTCATCACTGGATGGCGCATAACGCCATAAATGGCGAACGGGTGGTCCGATTACAATGCCAAAAAAATGAAATTCTTATAATTTTTCCTTTAATTTTTGTCCAACATTAAGCTAAAATAGCATTTTTAACCTGAACTGCTCCTTTAACAAAAATAAACATATGTGGGACGTGAATGTTTACAGACAGTCAAAATAAATATTAGATTCACCATGGGCATGGGAGAATTTAAGGATCTGTTGGTTTTAAAAAGTGCTGGAGATCAATTCTAATGCTATTAATTCATAACCCTGTAAATCCTTCAAGAACTCACTCAGTCCTTAAGGCTGGCAGGGAGCTATTGTGGTTTGATAGGAGTGACACAGTCATAAGTTGAATTTTTGAAAAACATCAGCTTAATCAGACCAAGTGGAAGAAGGATACTTTCTCAGTCAATTAATATGATGAGATGGAATTCACTGTACTCATCATGAAGTCTGTGGCAAAAATCATTCTTACATAATCAGGGCTTTAGATTAGTTTTTAGAAATTTAAGGGCTAGATGCAGTGTATAAAGGTAGATATATGGCTTTCTGCCCTGTGTGCATTGGCATAGGCTTAACAATTTTAGTGAATATTGGTATGTCTGTGAGAATCTAGAAACATTTTACAGATAACAACATTGTACAAAAATGTTGCTGATATGGTCCATATAATTCTGACAACTTATGTTTGTGCCTTAGTTTCAGGATGAAATTAAAAATGCTTGTGTAGCTGCAAAGGAAGAAAGTTCACACTTCAAACGTACATTGGAAGATCAAAATTATCATTTAGAAAGAAAAGTGCATTCACTTCAGATTGACATGGAAAATTCATCTGAAAAACAAGAAAGTCTTTTGAAGGAAATTGAAANTCCTCTTGAAAGAACGATTAATGCCAAACTATAATAATTATAGAATGCTAAAAAGAAAGCCTTTCCATCGCTGTTTTTAAAAGGTGAAGTTGAAGAAATAAACCGAAAAAAAGTCCTCAATTTATGTTTACAAGCGCAAAATAATAGTTGCATAATCTATTGCTAGTTTGAATAATGATGTACAAAGTATGGAATGTGATGAAAGTGCAACACAACCTATTGTAGTAATACAAGAATCGACTACTATTAATACCGAAAAATGTGTTCAGTGTGAAATAGGAACTGAAATACTGTATTATGTGAGGTAAAAACTACGATTCAATGGAGGGCTTGTGTAAACTGGATAGGCTACATCTTTTACAATTTTCGACGACAATCACGATGCTTATGAATCAGAAGAGGCGAGCATGTATGATGATGTAACCAGTCAAGAAAATAAAGAAAAACATAAGACACCAGAAGTGTGTATTGTGTTTTGGCAAACTTTACAATTACTGTTTCATTTTTGCCACGCCCCATTGGTAAACGTTTCAAGAAGAACAATTTTGCCTAATGTGGTCCACTAATTCACCCAATAAACAAAGTGCTTACAAAGGTTAACAGTACACGAAATGTACTAATCTGTTGACGACTGGTCTGTCCCTCCCTGCCGTGACGTCATCACTGGATGGCGCTGCCGTGACGTCATCACTGGATGGCGCATAACGCCATAAATGATGAACGGGTGGTCCGATTACAATGCCAAAAAAATTAAATTCTTATAATTTTTCCTTTAATTTTTGTCCAACATTAAGCTAAAATAGTATTTTTAACCTGAACTGCTCCTTTAACAAAAATAAACATATGTGGGACGTGAATGTTTACAGACAGTCAAAATAAATATTAGATTCACCATGGGTATGGGAGAATTTAAGGATCTGTTAGTTTTAAAAAGTGCTGAAGATCACTTCTTATGCTATTAATTCATAACCCTGTAAATCCTTCAAGAACTCACTCAGTCCTTAAGGCTGACAGGGAGCTATTGTGGTTTGTTTGACAGGAGTGACACAGCCATAAGTTGAATTTTTGAAAAACATCATCTTAATCAGACCAAGAGGAAGAAGGATACTTTCTCAGTCAATTAATATGATAAGATGGAATTCACTGTACTCATCATGAAGTCTGTGGCAAAAATCATTCTTACATAATCAGGGCTTTAGATTAGTTTTTAGAAATTTAAGGGCTAGATGCAGTGTATAAAGGTAGATGTATGACTTTCTGCCCTGTGNAAGGCTAGCAGAACTAGTTAAGGTAAGATGATACTTTACTTAACTAGATTTGAAAACAAAAATTTTTCCAATTTTAAATTATGTCAGAAACTGGAACAGGCTTCCATGTTATTTGAGAAAAAAAGGCAATTTACCTTGTTCCTGGTGGTGTGTAGAAATCACGATATTTCGCCTAGTATCCCCATCTATTATTATTGCTTTATGTTAAATTTATTAAAGTGATAGTATATTTGTATTATGTAGTAAATTGTTTCCCAGTAAGNTAAAGTGTATTANNATGCCCTATGTAGCANACCTACTTTAAAGAGTCATGTCCTTTGTGTGANTTTTCAGGAAAGGGATGTGTGCCACAAGCGCCTTGACGACTTACAGTTGCGCTATCAAGANGTTNTNGTGGAAGNCCAGGCTGAGAGACACAAAAAAGAGACTTTGCAAGAAAANGTGTCGTATTTGCAGGAACAAGTTGAAACTGAAGTTCAAGCCAAGGANAATTTACGCTCAGTCATTTTCAGTCTAGAAAATGGAAGGATGCCANTTTCAGGACACAGGATGGTTCTCACAGAGGTATGTGTCACTAAATATANATACATATATCATCAAGGTAGAGAAGTTGGGTTTCATTTTTTATATTATGTTAAGCATTACAATGGCTCAGTGTGTGCACATGTTTTTAGACTTTTATTTCACCAGATGTCTTCACCTCTCTTCTTGGTATGGGTGATCAGTATTCTAGTGAAGGACACATTTGCAGTTCAATTCTTATAAATAAACGAGTTTAGGTATTATGTTCACCATGTGAATTAGATCACTAAATCACTTTCCATTTGTATTCCCTGATCAATTCATTTTTCTATTTTACAAAGCCTGTCATGTATTGTTTTCTCTTTACTGTTTGTGAAGTTTAAAGGTATGTAGGCCAAGCTGCGTATAAAGAGTTTTTGGACTCCAGTTCTTAGGAAAAATACAAGTGCCTGCCCAATTGTTGGGATCAAAAACATGATTGGTACAACCTATTATTAAAGGCTTTTTGTAAATATTTTATATTTTTAGTTGCTTATTCAGGTCTAACTTTATTCAAAGACCATAAAAAATAATTGCTGCACTGCTCTTTCTGCATTTATATGTATATATATATACGTGGGTTGGAATTTTAATAGTGGCAACTATAATTATAATTACTACAGATACAGAATACATACATGGTTNAAAGTTTTACTGCTCTTTGATGTAGTCACCAGCGCTGTGTAACACCCATTGCCAGTGATGTGGGAGTTGTAGGATGTCGTTGGGAGCGCCTGTTTTGTTAATCGCTCAAATAGAGCGGTCCACTGCCTGAAGAATGTCTGGAATAGTTCTGAATTGAATGCCGCGAAGTGGTTCTTTAATCTTAGGGATCAAGTCGAAGTCACAGGGCTTAAATCAGGAGATTAAGGTGGATGGTAGAGCACTTCCCAGCAACTCAACCACAACTTGTTCAACATGCACTCGAGCATTGTCCTGAAAAATGGTGGGTGGGTTATGCACTTTTTTCTCAAAGCTGGTCGCAGATTGTGTTCCAGAAATTTAGTGTAATACTGTGCATTGACGATTTAGCCTCAGGGTACGGCATGCGTGAGGATAACACCATCGTAATTGTACACGAGAATAACCATAGCTTTCACATTGCTGGAGTTCTGACAACATTTTTATTTTCGTGGTGACCCGTAATGACACCACTCATTAGATTGGTGTTTCAGTTCCGGCTCGTACGATCTAGCCCATGTCTCATCCAGCGTAATGATACGGTGTAAGAAAGCGTCTNATAGCNCTCCAAGTGNGCACAAGCAGCGTTATATCGTTGCCATTTCTGGATTTCAGTCAAAGTGCGCAGAACCCATCGTGATGCAATTTTTCGCATTATCAAGCGTTCCTTCGCAATGTGTATGTGTCCCTCATTGAAGGCTTTCACCCATCTCGTTCTGTATGGTATTATAGATTCCCCACAAGCCTCTAGGTGTCCTTGGTGACACTGCCGTGCAGTACGACCTCTGGCACTTTGAATCTTTATCCAACTTCGCTGCTCTGATTTCGAAAACATCGTGAGTAGACCACACTAGACCGGCAGATAGCAACAGGTCACGTTATTCTCGTCTCTGCCCAGGTGCATGTAGTCAGAAGGGAGAGTCAAGTAATTAATTNAGATGGAATTCACTGTACTCATCATGAAGTCTGTGGCAAAAATCATTCTTACATAATCAGGGCTTTAGATTAGTTTTTAGAAATTTAAGGGCTAGATGCAGTGTATAAAGGTAGATGTATGACTTTCTGCCCTGTGTGCATTGGCTTAAGGGTTAACCATTTCAAGGAATATATTTAGTTTAGGAATATTGGTATGTCTGTGAGAATGTAGACAAATTTTATAGATAACAACATTGTACAAAAATGTTGCTGATACGGTCCATATAATTCTGACAACTTATGTTTGTGCCTTAGTTTCAGGATGAAATTAAAAATGCTTGTGTAGCTGCAAAGGAAGAAAGTTCACACTTCAAACGTACATTGGAAGATCAAAATTATCATTTAGNAAGAAAAGTGCATTCACTTCAGATTGACATGGAAAATTCATCTGAAAAACAAGAAAGTCTTTTGAAGGAAATTGAAAGAATAAAAAATGAATTAGAGAAAGTCGCTCAACAATATCATGAACAAAGAAGCAATGTGACTGCTCTTACTGANATTCAAAAACGACTGGAGGTGGAAAGGAGTGACTTACGGNTACAACTCGAGAAAGCTCGAAGCGATGCGAAAGAAAAGGTAGTGCAGGAAGCAGAANTGGTTTTAAAAGCACAAAATCTTGAGGAGGCATTATACAATGCTGAACTTAATATCAAAGAGCTCACCAATCAGCCNCATACCAGTCATGACCCTGGAGAGATTGANAGATTAAAGGAACAACTGANGTCNGCTCAAGTGGACGTCATCCGACTACAGGAAATGGTTCGTTTCAAAGATGAAAAAATTACTATGTTGGAGACAAGGCTAGCAGAACTAGTTAAGGTAAGATGATACTTTACTTAACTAGATTTGAAAACAAAANTTTTTCCAATTTTAAATTATGTCAGAAACTGGAACAGGCTTCCATGTTATTTGAGAAAAAAA
>KZ872689.1:33809-52128 GCA_003456935.1 Machilis hrabei
TGTGTGAGTGCATGAATCAGTTTTCCCTCACTTGGTCTTCCTGTATTAGATGGACACTGTACTGTGTTATACTCATATACGTATACATATTGTATATCTCATGTATAAAATCGAATCCCTTGATTCAGACAGGCGTAATATGACTTATTGTATGATTATTCGATATCTTTTCTACAGAATGCACTCCAAAACCAGTGCTTATATTAAGCGAAAGGAAGTTAGTAAGTTGTTTCTTGGCGTTACAGTTTCTATTTCTGTGTCGACCTGCTTGGGGGAGTAGGTAGAGTGCCTGACTCCTGTCCCAAAGGTCGTGGGTTCGAATCCCGCGTAAGACAGGGATTTTTGTGCTGTCCTAAGTGTGTGCACTCACTGTCGGAACTAAAAGTGTTCATAATCATTAGTAGATAATGCACCAGAAGTAATGCCAACAGGCGGTTCCTTGTGCAATAACACTAAAAAAAAGTTTCTATTTCTGTAAGAGTGACAGGCAGCCGCTTCCACTGAATGTGATCCCAAGTCCTTCGCTATAAAACAGACATTCATATTGCGCATTATCCACTGGGCGTGTACCGTAGTTCTGGGATATATTACAATTTCCTGCCAATATACACTATCTAGCCATTCGTCACCGGACACCCCTCAAAAGTGCTTGGGATCGTCTGTACACGTGATACAACCTATAAAAGGCGGTGCCGATTGAGCAATATGGACAGACGACGCGAACTTAGTGAGGCGGAAAGAGGGATGATCATTGGAGCCCACAGGTTTGGGTATTCGACCGGTGAGATATCCAACACATTTCAGATACCCCGTTCGACAGTGAGTGATGTTATCGTGAAGTGGAAGCGAGAGGGGGTCATGACATGCCAACCCAGACCCATTAAACCGAAAATATTAATAGATCGTGACCGTCGATACTTGAAACGTGTGGTGAAGTCAAACCGGAAGGCATCGTTACAGATGGTAGGCCAAAAGAGGGTTTTTTCATCAAGAGTTTTCAGATGTTGAAAAGATCAATTCTTTGTTATTTATAATAATTGCAGGGTCATGGGTTTGAATCCCGAGGCCTTTATTCAATTTGTGGATAAGAGCGATATATCAGAAAGAGTTCGTTATAGACGGTATTTTTGGTATAATAAATGTTTAGATGTTGAATATATTAATCCTTGATTAATTCTTTAAATTTTATCGTCACGGAATCCAATACAAACAGGGCCAGTATCTTCGAATGTAGTATTGAATTTAGAAGGTTTATTCTGCACTAGTTGTATAAACATGTTAAATAGAATATTCTCCTCTTATCGAATTAAAATTCATGGTCATGGGTTCTAGCCCAGAGCCATTTTTTTTATTTACAGGAAAGAGCAACATATGACAGTGAGTGTAGCGTAATATATATATAAAAAAAATTATTAGAAATTGAAGGATTGATTGTTCTACTAACTCTTTGTGTATACTGAGTATATTAATCCGTTGTAATTTACATTATTCTCACTGTCGTAGGATCAAATTCGGAGGTCCTTATGCACTTTATCTCAAAAGGTTTTAACTTAGAAATAAAATATGGTTACTTTAGCACCAAAAGTTTTCAAATGTTGATTGCACCAATGTTAAATAGTGATTAATATATCAGGGTTCGAAGTTTGAATACAGTCGTCATTATTCGATTATTGGTAAAAAAAAAAGAATATATCTGAAAGTATTTGTCGTTGGAAAATTGTGTTTTTTTTATACTGAACGTTTTCAAATGTCGAATACGAAAATGAGTTGACATTGATGCAAACTAAATTTATGGGTTCAAATCCAGAGGCTTCTAATCTTTTTAGAGCCTGGAGTTTTATCTCGTAAATAATTCACAGTAGAAGGTTGTTTCTTGACCCAAAAAGTAAGTGGATAAAATTATTAGTATTGTTTTCATACCATAAGTAATGGTTTTCAGCCATAGGAATTAGTTATTGTAATATAGTGACACGGGATTGAATCCAGATACTTCATAGGTGATCAAGCCATTCATTTTGTTTTAATGTGTTAATTTCAGATCACAGCTTCGAATCCAGAGCCTTTTATGTGAACATTTTTCGACAACGAGTGCTCGAAAACTGGTCGTCATAAAAGATTTACTGTTATACCAAATGTTTACAAATATTGAGTGGATAAATTCTCTTTTTTATATTTAGTATTTTAGGCCACCAGCTCGAATCTTGAAGCTTTTATTTAAATAACCTGCAAGAGTGATATCTCGGTTGATGTGTGCACCAAAAGTTTTTAAATTTAGGGTAGTGTGATTGAGTATCAAAATTTAAATCTGATGTTTATGGGTGCATATCCTTGGAAGTTTTTTCGAATTTGAAACAGGTGAAATAGGTCACATAAAATTTATTAAAACAATTTGTTTACCAAAAGAATGCAAATGTTGACTAAACGAACTTACAATTATTGACTTATATTCTGAAGTCAACGGTTGAACCATAGTGGCTAGATCCGGAATGGATTTTCTATACCACGACATTATTCCTAGAAATCTACGCAGTTGTTTAACGTTCCTAGGTTTTGGATGTTTCTCAATGTCTTTGATCTTATCTGGATCCATTCTAAGATATGTTTCGTCTAAATGACCTAAGTATTTGACTGATTTCAAACCAAACTCAGACTTCTTCCAACTAACTTGAAGTACAGCTTTGAATAATCTGTCTAAAAGTTCAGATAATACTCGGATGTGAGTCTCTTCGTCAGGTGTAGCTACGACCACATCATCTAAATGCATTAAACAAAATGGCTCCAAGTCGTGACGAATAATTTTCTCCATTGCCCTTTGGAACACGCTTGCACTACATTTTAAACCTTGAGGAAGCACTTTGAACTGATATAAACCCTTATGGGGCACTACAAATACGTTCTGCTTTCCTCTTCTAACGGGATCTGAAAATATTCCTGCTCCAAGTCTATTTTTGAAAATATTCGGGTTTTGCCTAATTTGTCCAGTTTGCTAAAAATATATGGTATCGGAAAAGTAATATCCTTAGACACCCTATTTACTGCTCTCAAATCCAGAATTACTCTGTAATCATGTTATTTATTTTTTACCATAAACAAGAGTGAAGCCCATTCACTGTTGGATTCTTCTATTTTCCCTTTAGCGATCAAGTCGTATACTTTTTCGTGCACAATCTTAAGTCTATAAGGTGACATAGGATAATATATTTGCTTAATGGGTAATATATTTCCATCAATAAGCTCGATCTTATGTTTAACAACGTCAGTAAGGCCAGGCGCCTTTTTGATAATTTCGCTATATTTTGAAACTGTAAAATCAATTCCATTGACCTTTTCATCAATTACATTCAACGAGTGTAACTCACGGTCGTTCAGTTTATATAAATTATTAGAAAAATCTATCACGAGCTTTCATTCTCTAAAGAAAACTATACCCAGTAAACAGTAATGATTTAATTCAGGAACTACTTTTAAATCAACATGATATTGTCTATCTTCGAACTGGATACGTAAAACTATTTGACCTACACAGCTAACATCTTTTCCATCAATTGATGTCAAGTAAATATTTTCTACTTTGACATTTTCAACAATATCAGGAAACTTTTCAAACTGCTGTTTACCTACACAAGTACTTTCAGCAGCTGTNTCTAACAGTATTGGAAATTCAAAGTTCCANAACATACCCTTAACATAAGGTCTAGAGTCTTGTAACATTACATTCTCCTGTTTACATTACCAGACTTTACTAGGGGAATTCATAAAGCCTGTCTTTCGTTTACATTGAATTTTACATCGGTCACATTCAGATCTTTTAACCACAACCATAACATCTAATTTGCCTTACTCTAATCTGCCTTATTAAATGATCACTGGACCCACACTTGTAACACTCCTCTGAAGTATTTCTAGTATTTTCAGTGTCTTCGTTTTTCTTCGCTACGTTGCCAGACTTTTGACATGAATATTGTTTTTTTAGGCAAAGCTCTTTATCTGGAGGCGGCTCATACAATTTCATCTCTTCTAGGGTTGTTTCGAGCTCCCTACCTTCTCTGAGCAGCATTCCTATCGAATCAATGTTTGATCCCCTCAGTTTCTTTTTATAATATGGGTTCAGGTTCAACATCATTCTATTCAAAGTCTCTTCAACAGACATAAGTGCACTTAAGTTCTTGATAAGGGACAGTAAACACGCTACATAAATGTATATCTTCTCTTCTAAACCTGAGTCCATTTTTCTATTTCGATTCTGAGAAGTAGATCATAGCTCGTTCCTAGAAATGCCCTACGTATTTCCATGAACGCATCATCTAATTATGAAACTGGACGTTGGGTCAAATACTACACTCTTGCTTGGTTTCCTAATAGTTCTGGAAGAATTCTAAGAACTTCCTTATCACTTAGCGTATTAATTGTCTGCAAACCTCGCACTTTTCCTATGAATTCAGATAAACTGCTCGATCCATCGTAACGTATTGTCAAATCTGACATCCTAATTCTCTTAGCGGGATCCCTTTCCATAAGTCTAAATAAAGGTTTTCCTACCTCATCCAAATATGCGACGAACCCTGCTGCCATGTTTGACAAGTTACGATGATCCTGCTCAGTCATCCGGAACGGCGTTTCTTCACAATATTGGTGAACTTCATAAGTGTCTTCGTATTCTTCTTCCGATGACATCTCGTCCCAAGACGGTCTTTTTGAACGTACCAAAGACGTTCTCTTGCTAACCACCAGTATAGTCTTGAAATGCTGTGAAAATGCAAAAACATGTACTTCTATAAAATTTCAACACTTCTCACTTCAAAAATTGAATTAATCACTTCGACGCAACAATAAACTTTACACGATTCCCGGCTAAGATGCACCATTTATATTTTTATCTTCCTCTGTATGTCAGCATAAACTTTTAAACTCCAACTCATTTTGGCAACCAATTCTTACAAGATTCAATAGGTGGGTATCAATTTTATAGGAATTGAAGATAACTACTTTAGTCATATAAAAAGAGTACACTCGACGGTTGCTCACCGTGATTGTTAGTAAACCACCCCATTGAGCGTGATAATGAATTTCATCTTTTATGAGACTTGACATAAAAAAGACGAGGAAGTAAAATATACAAAGTTTTTAAAGTAATAAACTTAAAAATAAATTGTTTATTTTCGTAAACACGACAAAGCATCAAAGTTGATTAAGTAGTTGAAACTGAATCCACAACTATAGACACACCTAACTTTGTGGTTGAAAAACATGCAGTATGAAGTACAAAAGTGTTGATAATTTGGTCGAAAAAATATCAGCCCCGATCTTCAACGCTTCTTCCCCATTTACGCTGATCTTCAAAGCGCGCAAACCCAGACGACTTCTAGTCAACTGGATAGCATCTTCTTAATTTCTCCGCTAGGGGAAATGTTCACGCTGAGAGTCGAAATCTTGGGTTGCACTGTAGCTGGCTGTAACTTGATCTGGACGTTCGCTCGCTCCACTGGATCGCTGGTAATGTCTTAAAGTTAGCAGACTCGTCGATAACTGAAAAAAAAGAGAACAGAAGCGGCGGCAGTACTTTGAAAATCCCAAAGCACTTTGAATTTGTAGCTCACACACGTAAAACAGATTGAAAATGTTTTTAATAAACGTCAAAAATAACCATGCAGTTACTTCCAACAGTTCAAAAAATAACAAAAAAATAACTTAAAATTCTGAAAGCTCCACTGTAGACTCGACACATACACGAAAACGAAGCAACAAAACTTGAATTGTCAAAACGTTCGTTCAACCAACGCTGATCACTTGTCTGTTTATGAATCACAAGCAATTACTTTACGTGAATAACATCACTCAANATTAACGCAGGCCAAAAAGCTCTACATAAAAATGTTACTCCCAAGCTCATAAACACACGACACTTGGATTCATTGCTACTCAGTGAAATTCAATACGATACGCAGTCTTTCCAATAATTAACTTCAGGATTTTGATCAGCACAATCGTCTTACTAATTATGACACACTTTCAAGAAATAAAAAGCAACAGTTCTTAACGGATACGTACCAAAGAGTCTTCTCCCCTTTTTCCCACTCAACCACGGCCTTACATACCGTTCAGTCCTATTATTGCTAAACACTTCACATAAAAAAAATCACATTGTCAGGAGCGGCAACACAGGTTGCATAACAGACAGGACAAGGGTAAAACTTAAGAAATACTCTAAAATTTCACAAAGACACAAATAACTGAAAAACGTTCCTGACAATATATATTCACATTTTGTATTAGTTTGCGAGAGACAACGTTGAAATGTCAAGGGGTAATGTAATAGTGTATATTAATATTATGAAAATCTTCATTATTTATGTAGGTTTGTCAGTATGTATGCATTAAATCTTTCGAGAGCGAGTTCTCGAAACTGTTCGCAGTAGAAGATTTAAACCGTAGTCGCTGCTCGAATATCACCCCCTCAAGTCCAAATAGTGTTTACAATGCAAAAAGGAGCGGTATACCGTCACTACAATCCTCTCGTGGCAAATGACGTATGCGCAGTCTTAACCTTGAATGCCAACCAAAGTTTCCAAGAAACCGAACTTAACGTCCATCAACACGGCAAGGACATCATTGTTCTACCAAACAATGATGCGCGTTGCGCGTGTGTAACTCTTTACGTACCCGCTATTTAAACCAAAATGAACTTTAGGTTACGCTATTAACACTCCATCGAGTACACCTTACGCAGCAAGGCAATATATAACCAGAATGGAAATGGCTAAGTATCGACTTGAGTTCCTTCGACAATTCTTTGTGAATTTTCGATTCAGCCAACTTCAACCTACATGACATGCGCGAGATCAAGTTCAACTCTTTACACAATGGCAGATTACTCTTCCAGCCATATCTCATGGATATGTATATCTGAACGTCTTGGTTACATAACATAATATTCTTCAACTGTGTATCTTTTCAATTTATTAGGTCATTTAAATAACCATGCACAGCTCTCGGTCTCCAGGGACTTTCTATTTTACACGTAAATGCTTTAGGAACTTAATGTCATACAAAATTTCCGGGTATAAAAAATAGATCTAAGTGTAAGATCTTTATAACTTGTTTCAGATTCCAGAATATAGTAAAAGGTTTAACGTATATACCATGTATATCGCTGCCTTGAATCATGCAAAAAGTTATTCGTAATTTCAATAGGTATTGTAATACCTGTTAACTTGTACTTTTATAAAGAGTTGAAGTTTTTTAGTATAGTTATTTATTGTTGTAACGTGTATCACAAAAGTGTGTTAATACTATTACATAGTAATAAATGTAGGCACACGTCTTGAATACATGTTTTTCGTTTCAGGGNCAGAAACCTCTTCGTCGTCATCAGAGGTCTAATAAGGATGTTGTACATGTAGATGTAGGAAAAGTAGTAAGTACATGTTCTTGTAAAAGCTACAATAAATAGTGTAGAATATAAATTGTTATCATATTTTCACAACTGAAAAACAAAAATAAGATTAAACTATATATGGGTCAATTTTGTACTTAACAATTGTACAAAATACGTTAAGTGCTTCTTGCTGCACCGCAAACCATGTCGTATATCTGAGCAAAATTACTCAGTCACACATACTCATTTAATAATGAAAATTAATGTACGGTTTAGTATACAATTTGAGACTTGTACATCTAACGCCCTTGTGTCCCATGTTGTATAAAAGGTGAGTGATATTGAGTATATGTTGCAAAAGTATTTTGATGGTGGCACTTTTGAAAATTATACCTTTGAGGTATCGAGTCCTGCAGAAAGGAATGCTTAATCACAATGACTTGTTACACGACGAGAGTTGTAAACATATGCATCCTTTGGATAATCAATACAAATATATTTTATGAGTAGCATATTATTAAAGCACATTTCAATTGTTACCTTGAAAACCTGAATCTGGGTGTCCACATGCCGAAGATACCTGTTATTACTTCTATTAACAATTAATCAAAAAGTCAACATCTTAATCTCAATATCACATAGTATCGTTTTCTCCAATGGGGTCTCTATTACACCTCAAAGGACTGAACTGTAGGACCGTAAGCTNTAATAATTATAAAATCAGGGGCGTAAACAGCGTGAATGGGGTATCCAATAGGTCAGTAATTTACACACATCTTAGACTATACATCCTAAAGCTTTGTTGATTATTGGACAGTACTCTATAAATCTCTCTACAAATAACAATATTAACTGGGATGATCGCTTTAATGACTGATTGTTCATATTTTTAAAGGCTATCCTTGAATCTGCCTGTAAAATAATTAATTTTAAGATATGAACAACCATTCATTGGAGTCATGCTGCTCAAAACCTTACACATGAATTATATTTAGTCTTGAAAGTATTCCGTTTTAAGTAATAATATTAATAATACCCATTTTATTTGAATAGACGAAGGTTTCGGCCAAAAATTACAGTTCTTCCCCTACTACTTCAATAAGTACGGATTACAGATCAAAAACGTTTAAACACCACATAAAATTGTGTACATAAAAACATTTTCATATACACTTTCTCAACTACAATTTAACTTCAGCCCATAGCACTTGGTTATTGTTGTAGATTTTGTAACTTAGGATGTTTAAAATTATTTTTAAAAATTAATTATGTTTACACGTAGATCAGGATACCACTATATCCCAACACTTCAGTTGAAAGGAACATAAAGGGAGCACGCGTTTGGTTTTACATATCACAATAGTTACACTTACTATTATCAATACTTGTCAGTAATTACATCAGGGATAAGGGTACAAAACTCCCAGGTTTCGCCTTCCCACAACTAATAGTCCTACAGCTTTTAATAAATTGCTGTACTTCTTGTGCACAAATTTGAAATATCAATATGCCTAAATAAAGATTACGTTGCTCAAAAAGTAATGCCCCACATTTTGTTTCTCAGCCAATAATAATGTTTGCAACATTCACAAAAGTCTTTGTGCTATGTATAGAAGCTATGCAGTCGATAGGAGCAATGGTGTTAATTCGGCTCAGAGAGTTAAAGCTTCAGGAAGTGGAGAGACGGAGATGCGAGATGGTCAACGTCAGGGCATTCTGCAGCAGAAAAACGCCCAGACATGATTCTTGTGGATTTGATGCCAAGAAATGATTCCATTAATTCACACGCGTACATCAAGACCCTAATAAACCCAACCAGCGCTTTTGTCGAGTACGACCTCACAATAATCCAGCAGAAATGATGCTCCAACATGACAAAGCACGCTCTCACACAAGTCTGAAAACCCTGGAAGCAATCGACAAATTGGGGTGGAATGTGCTCCTCCATCCTCCCTATACTCCTGATCTGGTACCCTCTGGTTTCATCTTTTTGGACCACTTATAGATACACTGTGAGGAACAATGTTTGAAGATGACGAGGGCGTGATTCACGTATTGCGGATATGGCTAAGTGAATAGGATAGGAGCTTGCACATGCAAGGCATGCGTGGACGTGTTTTGCACTGGCAAAATATCATACAAGTTGATGGAGATTATGTGAATAATAGTATGTGTATAGAATACATTGATTTATATTGTGAGTATATATTAAATATTAAGAATAAATAGTTTCCAAGAAAAAATGTGGGACATTACTTTCTGAGCAACCCACTTAGTAATTTAAATTGATGTCTAACAATTTGTTTATGTCAAAGAGTGTTAAGTCGACCGTATTAAATCAGTTAAATATATAAAGTATTTTTCGTGACTATAATGTATAAAGAGTTATTTTGCAAATATTGTGTTCATGTAACTTTATTTTTTCAGGCCCCTGCAGAAGTCGCTGTGGTAAGTTTAACCTTAATATTTATCAAACTTGAAATGTTTCTATTTAATAACATTAAACTGCATGTGCACTAAATTTTATAGCAGTTTCAAGAAAAGATGTTGGAATATTGGTATTTCAGAACTACTGGATTTTCGAATTCATATAATGCAGGTTTAATTAGATTTCTTCGTTGGTGGCTATGGTGAACCACATAATAGAGTAAATGCTGAATTGAACCTTTCTTCCTACAATACAGGTAGCAGACGTATCGATAGGTATGTCGTCAGGTGAAAGGCAAAATCATTCGCATGTTTATTGTCTTAGATTCTAGAATGGCAATGTACAAATTTAAATTTGAATTTTTAACTTCAAATCTCATACGTAGTAATACGTCTTACCAACATAATAGTATCACTCTGTAAGAAAATAATCTTTTTATACTAAATAATATTAAATTATAAATTTGTTAAAATTATATTCCATATTGAAAATAAATTATTTTTAAGTAAACATCATGATGATGATGATGATGTTGGCTTTACGGCGCGTCAACACATAAAGGAAGTAAACATCATGTTTTATGTTTATATATAGAATATTTTTGAATTGATTGCTGAAAACTAATTCACAGTTAAGAATTATTGTTATTGATAAGCTCAGGAAGTATTTCTAAAACACATTCAAACTTTACTCTGTTATTTTTGTTTACAGTAAAGACATTTTAATTTCTTTTTACGCCTGCGATTTATTTTAGTATCGCTGCATTTCAAAAATTATTTATATAAAATGTACATTAAGACGAATATTATTCTGTTACGTTTTAAAAAATATAAGTATTATGTATGAGTTAATGAACTATTGATCAACGTCTTCGTTTTCTCCTTTCATACTTAGGCAAGATTTAGAAAACAGTTTACACTCGGCTATTTACATTTCTTATTAAATTTTAATGTGCTTGTAATTGACACGCACTTTACTTAAACCATTTCTGCATATTTAGTATTTTAAACCTTCATTTGGTTTCAAGATTTTTGGGTTTGATTATAGCGTAAGGCATGAATGATTGTGATGACATTCATAACCATTGATCAACTACTACAAATTTATCGTCCTAAAATTACATATCTGTTGTCGATACTAATTTAAAACCACATATATATTTAAAATATATAAAATATGTGNATTATTGTTAATCAGTTCTGTATAAATATATATATATATGTTTCGTATTTGTTATTGAAATTTAGGTCAACGTCTTCTTTTTTTCCTTTCAAAGTTAGTCAAGAATTAGAAATACAGCTGAGACTCGATTATTGACACTTCTTACTGGATTGGAATTTGTTTGTCATGGACACGCAGTGTATTGAAGCAATTTATTTATTTTCAATATTTTAAATTTCCAGTTGGCCCAGAGATTTGCAGTCTTGAATGTAACGTAATGCATGGGTGTTTTGATGCCCATTTATATTCTTTGAACGAAATAGGTATTTTTTTATCGTCCTAAAAAATCCTATCTATTGTTATAATGATGTTAAACACTTTATACATACATCATATTCAAATATTTTCACAAAATAAAAAGATGTGTCTTAGTGTTTAAATAGATCAATCCATACATTAATGAAACATAAAAGATACCATTGTAACTTTTCATTGGGGAATATACCTCCATACTGTAGGTTTTTACAAATTTACACAATAATTAAGTTTAAAAATATACAGTAATACAAATACACTACACATTTTTAGCTCAAAATTAGAAGAGACAAATAATTTGGATGTCGTAAAAAAGTAGTCATTCACTCCCAAACACTTCCATACATGTTCGAACCAAGATAAGGTTAATTCATATCCAACTCCCAAGATCCATCCATCTAAGGCTATATAAATCGAGACTGAACAAGTGTTGTACTTCTGGTTTACAATTTAGAAATTATAAAGTACAGAGCTAAAGTCAGTATGCATGTAATGAGGCTATTCAAATTCCAAAATGTTATTTATAATGTCAAAGAGGCTTTTACTTTTAATTAAGATTGTATGATGCGTTTAATTTATTAATCTTCATGGATTCATTATTTGTTCAAATGCGTGTCATATAGATACAATGAATAACTTGTTTGACTGAATATCACTAAGGAAGGAACGAAGTGTAAACAAAAAATCTTATGAATTTTTGTGTACATCTCAGTAACTGAGGATCAATCAGTTTTTGTTAAACGTTAAAAATAAAAAAAATAAGAATAATTCGTTGAAACGTAAATAAAATCTAAATTTGATAAGATAATGGTTCTTGACTACTGTATTTTAACGTTAAATGGAATTAATTATTTTTAATACAGAACAGTTAGATTTAATTACTATTCCGTTTCAATAAAAATAGCTAAAAAATACAAGACATGTACTAGTTTTCAATCCAATTAAAAAACAGGCTTTTAATATATAATGTTATGAAAACTCAGAAGAATATTAAGTTTAAGGGATTACAAAGCATGAGTTGCGTTATTAGAATGTAATTCTCTTGGCGTACAGACAATTTGTTAAAAATGTTACAAAATAAGATTCAGAAAAACTGAATTATATTTCCGCTTTACACATTAAAATATTGAAAACAAATGTTTTTTATAATTTTTTTTACTTTTGTACCACATAAATTTTATAATAGTGAAACGTATTAACTTTTTATTTACATGGACTTGTATATATTAATTAAATGTTATGATAACACAAGCCTTTTTCTTTGTCCAGAAAACACAAAATAAAGCCCAAGCAGATAGTAACGACCAACAAAAAGACAGTAAGGTAAGCTGATGCTAAATATATTTAAAATCTTTATATTTTTAATAATTATAAACTCTGCAACGTACCAGAGTAACTTTAATACTTGCATTCCAAGGCTGTTGCACTGTTGGAATTCATATTATAAAGGGTTATCTAGACTTATCCGTTGCAAAAGCTGAAGTACATACATATGTATTTATATCACAGATGTTAGACTGAAAAAGATTTACAAAGATTTATATAATTAATTAAAGACTTGAAAAATAGTTTTTATATATGAAACATGTTTGAAATGTTAGGCTGAAAAATTTTTTGTAAAATGAATAATTATTGTTTTTGAACAGCTCAGGAATTATTTATCTAACAATATCAAGCTTCAATCTCTTTTTTGTTTCTATAATAACGATATTTCAATTTTCTTGTAAACCAGGGATATATTTTAATATCACAAGTTTTCTCAAATTCTTAAGAAAAATTGAGATAACGTTTAATATTTATCAGTTTAATCTGTTGTGTTTAAAAGACATATAAGTATTTTGTATTAGTTATTTTTCGTCTTTCATACGTAAGCAATATTTAGAAACACAGTTGACAGTCGGATATTTACACTTCTTACTGAATACTTTTAAATTGATTTTTGACTACCTTTTAACGTTAATTGTAATGTAATTCTTATTAATTTGAATTACTGTACAGTAAGGTATAATTCGTATTCAATTTCAAAGAAATTTGCCCAGCAAAATACAATATACAGGATGTCCCATTTAATCGAATATCTCGANAACAATACATAATTCAGAAAAAATGTTTTGACGAAAGTTGTAGGCAATCAAAGGGGTCACTTGACAGTACATAATGGGTATCTTTGATGGTCACCGTTTTCGAGATATTGCTAAAAGTATTTTTTTTATGGGTAATCCCTATTTTTATCATACCTGTTAAGAGTGTGAAAAAATCCTTTCCAGAATATAGTATATTCAATACTTTGCTTTACATTATCACTAAAAATACCGCGGGTATTAGCGTTACCCAAGGTGTACCAGGAAGAGGTTTGCACGGTCGGATTTACACCCTGTATTCCACAAAAATGCGTTAGTAGATGATCACAATTGATATTATTGGTCACCTGAATACCTTCACTGAATTTTGTAAACTGATATTTTTTTTCAAAACTACACAAAACATTTTGCAGTTTACAGNTGAAACGAGTAAATTACGTGAACGAAAATTTGGGCAAATTCGAACAGTTGCTATACAATTTCTCACTGAACACACAATCACACAGAATGGTGATTTGAGTCATAAAATGGAGAGCCTATGTGTCACCATACACACATCAAAGGTATAAATCTGATCGTGGAACCTCCACACAATACACCTTGGGTGATTCTTATACCGGTGATATTTTTAGTGATAATGTGATGCAAACTNTGGAACGTATCATATTTCTTTAAATGTTTTTTTCGTACTTGTACGTAGTGCGTTCAAAACTTGAAGTTTCCATTAAAAAAACTTTTTTGCACTATCTCGAAAACTATAACTTTGGCAAGTCCTGCTAGACACAATAAATTAACCACCTTGTTTTCCTATAACTTTCTTCAAAAAGTTGGTTTCCGAACTATGTATTGTTTTCTAGATATTTGCTTATATCGATTAAAATGGGACAGACACCCTGTATAAATATATACAAGTTTTAAATCCCATTGGAGATCTTAAACTCTTATTTCTATTGTCCGTATTATACATTATGTAATAAAAACGTGTTAGTATATTCAGCTTAAGGTATTATAAAACACAATGTGTACAAATAAAATTAAGAACCCTGGCCTTCAGATAATTTGTTAAAAATTGTTTCAGAGGTACGATTTGGACACACTGAATTATACTTCAGTTTTATAAGTTTATATTATTAATATTTTGTTGTTATTTTTACTATTTAATANGATCGACTCAACTCTAGCAGGGATTGAAACGCACCAAGTTCAACAGGACAACAGTTCGAGGATTAAAAAAAATATTTGGGGTTAGGTTTACACCACTTGCTTAACAGACTTCTAAAAATAAAATTACACAGGTCCCTGGCTTAGGGTTCATCACCATACCTGAACAGGCTGAGCGGATGGAAAAACCAGAAGGGACGGGGCCTACGATCACGTGACTCGGGAGAGCCAATCAGAGGCCGGGAATATCCCCGCACCTATCTTTTTTAGGTAACAGTTTGTTTGGCTTTAAACTCAACTCAACTAACCATGCATTGCAGTATGAACATCACCCAAACTATTACTCACACTTTATGAGGAAGCTTGATTTTGACTAAATTATAAAATATTTGATTTCCTGATTTATTTTAAGTTTTATTAGGCCTAATTTAAATTTCTATAATGTCATAAATTAGTACATTTGCTTCTATGATACGATCATATTAAAACATATTATCGGTGGGCCTACAGTAGATCAACCTAAATGTGAAAGGCTTCATGTTATAAAATAATAAATAATTTTGGTGAATGTTCGTGTTGTTTTTTAAATTTGTTACATCCATTTGTATTTTTATATGAGGTTTAGCTGACAGAGCATACTTCTGCATTAACAGCAATTTGAGGTATTCCACTTCAGATAAAACTGAGATCATTTAAATACTAATTTAAAATCACCTCACTAAAGTTTATCATATAGCAGATTGGGTAAACAAAAGAAAACTGTATTTAATTAGGAGAAAAAAAATTGCCACACCTTTTAATTACGCCCATAAGAAACTGTAAATATTGTTACACTTTCAATGACAAAAAACGTGCCTGGGTAGGCTTTAATTTCATTTAAAAAATCCAGCACTGTTCGAATATCCACACAGTGATAATGGTGTCTTAATTAGATTTATCATTTCACACCCTCTCATTACAAAGAGCTATGACTCAGATTTTTATATAGACATCGGTTATTTTATGTGTATGTCTCCGGTGAATTTGAAAAGATACGTCTCTTTACTGACAATATTTTCGAATCATGATGATTCTGTTTGGAATCTTCATTCGTCCCAAGAGNNTTGTGGTACTTAACGTCTTATCAATGTCTGATGGTTCCTTAACGTAAGGTGAGATACTGTTTTACAACCTTAAATCTAATGCAATAAAAACGTGTTAATAACAAACCATTAGCTTAATTCAGATACGTAGGCAGTGGTAGATACACTGTGAGGAATTAGGTTTGAAGATGATGAGGGCGTGATTCACGCATTGCGGACATGGCTAAGTAAAAAGGATAGTAGCTTTGTACGTGCAAAGCATGCATGCAAGTGTTTCTCACTGGCAAAACTTCATACAAGTTGATGGAGATTATGTGAAGAATAGTATGTGTAAGGAATACATTAATTTATATTGTGAATATATATTATATATTTTGAATAAATTGTTTTCAAGAAAAAAATGTGGGGCATTACTTTCTAAACAACTCACTTAGTACTGCAAATTGATATCTAACAAATTGTTTATGTCAAAGAGTGTTTAGTCGACCGNAGTAAATCAATTAAATATATAAAGTATTTTTCGTGACTATAATGTACAAAGACTTATTTTGCAAATATTGTGTTCATGTAACTTTATTTTTTTCAGGTACCGCAACCTACAAAGGTAAACGGTGACATGGTAAGCTTAACCTTAATATTTATCAAACTTGAAATGTTTGTGTTTAATAACATTAACCTGCATGTGCACTAAATTTTATAGCAGTTTCAAGAAAATATGTTTGAGTATTGGTATTTCAGAACTACTGGATTTTGGAATTCATATAATGCAGGTTTGATTAGATTTGTTCGTTTGTGTCTATGCTAACCCACATAATAGAGTACATGCTGAATTAAACCTTTCTTCCAACAATACAGGTAGCAGTAGTATCGATGTATATTTCGTCAGGTGAAAGGCAAAAGCATTCGCATTTTTATTGTCTTAGATTCCAGAATGGCACTGTACTAATTTAAATTCTAGTTTTCAACTTTAAATGACCTAGGTTGTAATACATCTTACCAACATAATAATATAACTCTGTAAGAAAGTAATGTTTTTATACTAAATTATATTAAAATACAAAAGTGTTAAAATTATGTTTCATTTTGAAAAAAATTATTTTTAAGTAAACATTGTGTTTTATGTTTATATATAGAATATATTTGAAGTGTTTGGCTAGAAACTATTTCACAGTTATGAATTATTGTTATTGATAAGCTCAAACTTTACTCTGTTATTTTTTTTACAGTAAAGACATTTTAATTTCTTTTTACACCAGCAAAACATTTTAATATTGCTGATTTTCAAAAATTATTTAAATAACATTTACATTAAGAAGAATATTTTCTGTTTCGTTTTTAAAAATGTAAGTATTTTGTATGAGTTAATGAATTATTGATAAACGTCTTTATTTTCTCCTTTCATACTTAGGCAAGATTTAGAAAACAGTTTACACTCGGCTATTTACATTTCTTATTAAATTATAATGTGTTTGTAATTGACACGCACTTTACTTAAGCAATTTCTGCATATTTACTATTTTAAATCTTCATTTGGTTTCAAGATTTTTGGGTTTGATTATAGCGTAAGGCATGGATGTTTGTGATGCCATTTATAACCATTAATCAAAATACTACAAATTTATCGTCCTAAAATTACATATCTGTTGTCGATACTAATTTAAAACCACATATATATTCAAAATATAAAAAATATGTGCATTAGTGTTCAANAAAAAGTGGTTCCTATAGTGTCGTGCTAGTTCTGGCTCATAGTAATTGAACACCTTATAAAACAGTACAATGATTACAAAAGGCCGAAGGTTTGAGGTTTAAAATCTACTACCATTATTCACACCTTGGGATAGTAATATCTGTCAAATATAATTAATACGGATATTTATAAACAAAAGGTGAAACCATACACGTTTAGAAATTAAATCCTTAAATAAATAAAGTAATGAAATATGATTATGAAAATAAATTTTGATTTCAATTCACATAAACGCCTATGAAATGTTATTATCATACTGGCCGCTCGGGCCAGTATATAAGGTTTGAGTTCACTATCCCATGTTAAATGGAAAACTTTAAGCATGAATGTAGTTAAATATTTGTAAACCAAATTTTGTATACTAGCTATGATTGATATGTAGAAGACATGTATACCAAAAACATTAAAATCTGCAACCGGAAATCGAGATAAAGCATAGGGCTCGAAGTGAATTTTTGTCTTGTTCTTGTATTTTTAAGAGGCATCCAACCTTGCACACCAAAACACAGNTTCAAAATTTCATACCGGGGGTTGTTGAAAATTACACAGTAACACCTCAACACTTCCATAATTGTATGAACCCAACTCTCAAGATTCATCGTCCTACAGATATAGCAATCGGGACTGAACAAGTGCATTAATTCTGGTTTACAATTAAGAAATTATAAAGTGCCAAGTTAAAGTAAACCTACATCTAATAAGGCTTTCAAAATGCCAAAGTAATAGTTTACAAAAACAAATAGGCCCGTTTTCGAATTTTCAATTGATTTTGTATGTTGTGCTAAAATTGTTTAGAATACTCATCAAGGCTAATTTGTTAATAATTGTTCCCAAACACTGAATTATATTTCAGCTTTATAAATTCAAATATATAAAATCATTTTTTTATTATCTTTACACTTTGGTGCTCCAAAAGTTTTATAATAGTTGTATATACAGGATGTTCGGAAATTCCCCTTACAAAAT
>KZ872690.1:30825-41130 GCA_003456935.1 Machilis hrabei
AAAACCTGATTGCACACCGTTGCTCGACATTCGTGTCACTCATTATCAGAACGCACAAGCAAAACCTGCTTCACAAAAATAATCGCTACGGACAACCACCGTGACTCTAGCGAGGTGCAATTCGCACTGATGGCGTATCACTTGTTCACCTTCCTCCCCTCCAAGTCCCGCGTCACCAGTGTTGCCAGATCGAACACTACACTACCAGTCTCATTACTTTATTTACAGACCTCGTATTCATTTGGTCTGATGTCATATATTTTAAGACACGTTAGCAGTAGCACTTCACTAGGCAAACTTAATTTTCTTTTATCAGTTCTTTCTACTAATGCAAGGTAGATTTCTCAGTTTGTTTTTATTGTTTTAGTTAATATTTTATGAAAGTAAAAGAAGTTTGGAGAAGTCGTCAGGGCATAATTAACTATATTTATATGGCATTTTTGCCACGTTGCTGTAGCTTTGTTTACGTAAAAGGACGGGTTTGGGTAAATTTATTAGGTGTGTAAACCGCTTATAGGAAAGTTTTATTCTTGGTAGTTACCAGTTCCGTGTGAAACTTATAAACCTATAAAGTTGTTCGTGAACAACGTTAAAAAGGCATACTTATTAGCATGAAGTACTTTGAAATGAAGTGATACAGTGAACGTATTGTTAGTAAGTACCTTGTGTACTAATTTCCAAGTGTCGTTATGGTTTGTCTGTTCCTCGTCGCATAGGGCCAGAATGAAAGTGCTAGTAGTGTGGATTGGTAGTGGTTGAAGAAGAGCTTGAAACTTTTAGCACATTACTTCGTTTTGGCCCTTTTCATTCGCTGTTTGATTGAGGGTTGAGGGGAATGTTATGTAATTGTATTTCGGAGAAACGAAGAGGAGGGGTGTGCTGAGAGACGTGGCATCATTAGTTCGTATTGGAGTCACTTCCCTCTCTGGAACACAGCACCCCGCTCACAATAATCAGCCATTGTTACGCGTCCATTGTTGGCGGCAGATTTAATTCTGGCAACAATGGAGCCCAGTCCGATTGTTGGGGAGTTACCGGAGCGTGTTACGTGACAGCTGGGAGAGGAAGGGAGGGTTGTTAGTAGGGTGAAGGTGAGGAAAAGAGGCGAGGAGTGATACGAATACAGTATATCTAATCTGTTCAGTTTGTTTGGTGGTGGGCATATTGTATGTTTTGGTTGGGCTATACATACTCTGTTGTCACTTTTGTTACCACCAGGTCAAGTAGGATCAACCATGCCCATATAGGGCAAAGTTGGGTTTATAACACCATGACAATGCACTAAAATAAATTTGTTACTAAAATAAAGTTCGTAAACGTTTAAAGATTTGAAGCCAACGTGTCGTGTCAAGAAAGAGCATAAAATCAAATAATACTGCCTACAGCCTGACCGATTTTGTAGGACAAACGGGCAACGTATTATTATCTGTAGGCTACTATAGTGACATTGGTATTACAATATATTCCGGTGCGTGTAATAACTTTCGTAATTTTGCCGAGTTTGTAATAACGAGTAAATTGTTGTTGCGATCGACATGAATTTTCGGCACTGTGAAACAGTGCACTGTCGTGATAAGAATTTCATTTCGTATATTCTGTATAAAGTACGCCTTGGCCGACAATACCCTCTCATTTGCTTACTTTCGTGACTTGAAAATCCATACCATTTCGTTGTTCAGCGTAATTTTGTTTTTCACTACGTTTGACACAAATATCTAAACGACAGGAAATCTCCGAAACTAGGTAGAATTGTCTCGAGTGTAATCACAAAAACTTTATTTAGTTAGCTCTGGTTAAAGTAAGGTGAAATTAGTTAAATAAACCGTACATAACATACCTTGTACCATATAATAGTTATAATTAAATCGCTTAAGTTGATAGGAAATTGGTTCCTCATCGTCTGCTGTGGTAGGCCTAATCAATTTCCTATCACTATAGTCTTGACTTTAGCGATTTAATTATAACTGTTATATGGTACAAGGTATTTTCTGCGTGTCTTGTTTAGCCGATTTCACCTAACTTTAACCAGAACTAACTAAATAAAGTTTTTGTGATTACACTCGAGACAATTCTACCTAGTTTTGGAGCTTAGTAATGATATCGGAAAGTTACCCAGTCAGCAATATCAAGCGAGATCCTCTTAATGACAGACTGATAGAACAAACCAAATGTACTGACTGACATTTAATTTCTAATTTGTTTTGAATTAAAGATTCCAATTAGTTTTGTTTGTAAGGTCAATTTCAGGAAATATTTAAACAAACGTCACATTTTCGGTAAATGCATTCATAGATGATGTGAAATGGAACTCACTATTGTGGTGTGAAATACCAAATCCATAAGCGCATCGCTCTAATCCCAAATTAAATCAAATAATTAGCAGCATATTATTTTAATTATTGCTTATTCCAATTAATGGAGTATTTACTTAAGAATTAGCGTTGATGATTTTGTACGTAGCATTGAAATGTTCAGCAATCCGGTCGGTCCATCTTCTGGACTGTAACAGCAGAACTTTTCTCCTTCGATTTTGTATTGCTTTGTTGGCGTGGCTGTGATGGCCGCTATTCGTCTTGTGTCTGTGCAAGCAGACCTCTTCACCGAAGAGGGTTTCTTTATGGAGGGCTTAATGTATAGGTCGTGTTGCTGCTTTCCGGGGGTCAGCTTTCGATACTGGACAAAATCGATCGATAGCGAGGCAATTCTGCTATCACGCCTTTTTCATCTCCGACGCGCGTTCTTAGTAAGAAACCCATCGTTTTTTTTACAACATGCTTTATCAGTTAGTATCACTCTTTCAACTTAATAACGTTCATTTCTACTAATACAGAAATAAATCACGTTAAGTTTTTGAATATAAAACCTCAGGGGTTGGTACACTAAAGCGAACAAGGGAATGAGCCCGAGAGAACACAATCACACACATTCACATATCGTTGCCCACGTTCGCACATGCTCGGAAATTGTGTATGTTTACACCGAAAAAAGAGGCGTGAACAATTTGATTTATTTACATTTCGCTCATTAAATAACTTTTTACACTGAAGAGGGTACCTAGAGAACACGGTTACTTATTGGTTATTTTTAGTTTATGGTCATACGATTCTGACTGCGATGGTCTAATGGAGACCCCATNNGCGTCGTANCGACGCTTCAGGATGATTGAATTGTGCCACTTGCTCGACACATAGCCGTTGGTNGGTTCTTTTACATTGAACGCTTATCGATGGGTCCCCACTTTTAACGGAAAACGCGTGCGATTAAGTTATACCATGTTGTGGAGTGCTTCACAGGCAGACTCGTAGGATAACCCTTGGGAAGCCACACAGCGCTTCAGCCCCGGGATTTGAACCCGGGACCACCCGATCAGGAGGCGAGCACTGAAAGACGTAGCGAATGCAATTTTGTCGTAGCTTGGTAAGTGAACGAAAATTTGCGTTTTAAGCGAAACGAAATTTCGCGCTACGCTTCGTTTGGATATGACAGAATCGATGCTGGTACTGTACGGCGCGCCGAGAAGAAATTTCCGTTGTATGTTTCTTATGAAAACCTGCAACATCCACCAAGGCGCGCAGAACCGCCGTGTGGAAATTCCGCGCCAGAAGTCTTGGGTTCTAGAGAAGAATGTTTTCCTTTCGCTGCCCTGATCCGCGTCTCTGTGTTCGTGGCAGACGGAAGGAATCAGGTAAGGAATGCACTGTCGTGTAGTTCCGACATCACTCGAGTGTCTTCGTTTCGTGCAGACGTGCAGCCCTCATTGGAAGGTGCATGGAATATCCCACACGGCGGTTCGGCGCGTTATAGCCTATGGGTGGACTCCGGAAAAAAGCGCATCGAATATTCCACACGCCGGTTCGGCTAGGTGCGCCGCTAACACTAAGTGGGTTCCTCTGATTTACTGACACAGATCGGATCACGTGCGAANGCGACCCGAACCAACATGGCCAAGGGTTTCCGAAGGGCGTTCGCCCCTGCTCGCTGAAGCGAATTCGGTTGTTGTGTCATGCTTGTTCTCTCTTGTTTGCACCTACGTTGAGAGAGTTCACAACTNATGATGGTGAGGTCTCGGGTTCAAATTCGTGGGTCAGCTTATTTCTCTGAGTGTAAAGTGTTATCCTACGAGTGATGCACTACATATTAAGGCATAATTATAGTCTTAGGCCATATTTGAAATTTTGTTGGTACTTCATTCGGCAAGTTTCAGAATTGTTAAACGCATTTGCTTTAATAGTGTTAAAGGAAAAATGCATTCAATTATTTCAGTTTTGAACTCTGTGACGTGTANATTTTTTTGCAATGTGTGTAACGTTAAATGTTCTTGCGAAAGACTTGCACTCACTTTGTCCGTTTTTCTTTTCTTGTATTACTTGAAAGAAAGCGTTAGTTTTTACACTTCTGACAAGAGGACTTTGGGATAATATATTTACATTTCTTATTCATAGTTTTGTGGGCACATCCACGGCCGTATTTTGTTTAGCTGCTGTACACAATAGCATAATGAAAAACAAACTAGTTTAAGATTGTTTTTAGAAGAAAGTTTTGAATTGGTTGATGAAATTGAAATCGCCTATTTATCAATTATATTTATTTTTATTGTCAGTCTTTAGTACGTTTTCAATGAAAGTACTTTTGTGTGTATATACGTACAGGGTGTCCCATTTTAATCGAAACAAGCGAATATCTCGAAAACAATGCATAATTCGGAAAAAAACTTCAGATGAAAGTTATAGGCAAACAAAGGGGGCAATTTATTGTGTCTAGCAGGGACTTGTCGAGATTATAGTTTTCGAGATATTGCAAAAAGTTGTGTTTTTTTAAAAGGTAACCCCAATTTTTGAACGCACCACGTAAAAGTACGGAACTAAACATTTTCCAAAATATGGTACGTTCCGTAGTTGCATCACATTATCACAAAATACAGAGGAAGTGGAGGAGCCTCTGGGTCACAATACACCTTGGGTGACGCTAATACCGGTGGTATTTTTATTGATAATGTGATGCAAACTATGGCACGTACCATAAAATTGAAACATTTTGTTCCGTACTTTTACCTACGTGGTGCGATCAAAAATTGGGCTTACCATTTTTTGCAGTGACCCCCTTGTTTGCCTATAACTTTCTTCAAACAGTTTTTTCCTAATTATTTATTGTTTTAGAGATATTCGCTTGTATCGATTAAAATGGGACATCGTGTAGCCCTATATATAAATGATCAAAGCTGCCACTTAAAACGAAAGACCGTAATTATTTACATGCAACCGTGTCCTGTGCTGTCATTACGTGCCAAGTACCTGTTTCACTTAATTTTCAGTTAAAAGTGTCTTCTGCACGCAAATAGCTTTTTCTCCCTTCTCTTTGTGGAGTCATTCGTCGTTTCAAGTGTTTGCTCGGCCATTGGGCCAATTGCAATCCAAGTGGCGGTAATTATGGACGAACTGTGTGCTTCAGTTCTGGGAGCGTTTAAAGTGGCTATAAAGCTCTAACTTCGGTCTTTATCATAAGAATATGGGAACAACGTAATCCCGGAACCAAAGCATCGGTCGTCAACTTCGATTGCAATGACCTATAAAACGAAGCCCTTGCGAATTTAATTAACGAATTATATGGCCATCATAACTACATTATGACGCATTCGAGGAGGCCACACGCTTTACTCCCAGCTCGAGCCGGTTTTTTCCTTAATGCTGCCCTTTTCGCTAAGACGAAACTAGAAAACGTTCTTTATGTACCCCTTTTTTCATTTTCCGTCTTTCGTAGGTTTCCGTTAGCCGTTTCTTTGGAATTCTTTTATTTTTTATACTCTATTCTTTCTTTCCGAATGTAATTCCATAAGAAGACTGGAGGCGAAAAATTGCACCTAAATCACGTTTTATGAAGGCGAATCAAATTCCGCGATGCAGAACGGTATATATTTCAGCCGTCTAATAAACTCGCCCGCCCTCATCCTTCTTTCAATTATCAGAGCTGGAAAATGGTGTGCGATCTCCCCAAGAGAAAAGTAAAGTGCTTCTAATGGCGTTTTAAATAATCTCCATAATTTCTCATTCCCCTCTGCCCCGCGAAAAGCTGCTTAATTTTAAAATGAATCATAGAAAACTGATAAACGGGATTAATGCGTGATTTATGAACAAGAAAAGAGTGGCAAAGGGGATAAGTAAGAAAGCTAGAGTGAAGGCGGGAANGCGGGTGGGAAGTGGCAGCAGACACACCAAACAAGAACTGCCAAAAATAGTCTGTATTTTTTCTTTAAATATTGATTCAAACTTTTACTTTTTATGACTTTGGTATTTTGGGTTGCTACAGAGTCCAGTATATAATGATGGCATCAAACATTGAAGTGACCTGTCTGGTCTTGTAGTAAGCCTACCAATCATTAGATCGGGCTCAAATTCCCCATAAGGCATGTGTATTTGTGATGCCCCTTGATCGTAATAAGCATGTCCGTCGTCCTGAAATGACCTATCAGGTGTCGATAGGACGTTAAACACCATATATCATCAAATACTGAATAACTCGTACACTTGATGATTGTGTGAACGAACTGTAGTCTGGTTGAAAAACTTTAAAAGATTTATTAAATGTTNTCCTAAAAATACCTTCGGTACACATACCTTTTGATACTGTCATAATCCAGGGAGTTTGAAGTAAAACTCAGGAAAGTTGAAGCTATTTTCATCAGCGACAAGGAAAGCAGAAGCTGACTAGCTGCGTTAATCCCCTGAAATCCTTGCCAAGGTACCAGCGACCGCGAATCAGGTAGAAGGGTGATTAAGAGAAAGGGTCACTACTGTGTGTAGTAAAAATGATAAATCGATCAAATTTGTACGTACACTAAATCTGAAATTACCAGTCGAACCAGCGTAAATTTGCAATGCGGTAGCACTTGAACCTTTAGCTTGATCACCCTTTTACCTGAATCGCGGTCGATGGTCACGCTGGCTCGGATTTCGGGGGATTAATGCAGGTAGACAGCTTCTTCTTTCCTTGTCGCTGACTAGAGTAATGGCATTTTTTTAACGCCTTCATTTTCTAAACTGAAAATACATCTGAGGGGCTTCTGTAAGTGAAAGGGTGTAATCTACACGTACACGAAGTTCGACTTTCGGCCCTTACAAAACGGACGAAGACTTCAGACACGCACTCGCTAGACTATGGTGATATGCTCTACTTTCTCCAGCCACACCAGTATTTTACATTGATTATGATGTTTGTAGAGTTTTCTAGACAGTCCTCTCTGTGAGACCATATACTGCTTTGTAATGTAATTAATTTTAAAAATAATTACTATTTGACTGTAGTTGGGTATTTGTTGGTTTGTAGCCTGGACGAGTACTGATATTTGTTCTCATACGAATTCCGAACGAACACCAGATCTTTGGCGGGTTTAAAGCCATGTTGAAATATATCCTAACATTTTGTAACCTGACTAAAAGATGACGCAAGATGTTAACGTTCAAAAAATTAATTGCTTTAAAAAATTATAAATAATATGTGAGTTCGAGCCCATGGACTTATTTTTGTAATATGTAATATCCATTTCTTGGCTTCCAGATATTTTTAAGATATCTACATGTAGGCCTACGTTTATAGTAGGCGTACATTATATAAACGCTTTGATACTGTTAGTTAACAAGTATTGAACTTGTTTGAAGTACACATTTTAACAGGTGTTGCCAAACTTAACAAAATAGTGTTCAAGTTCAAAGTAATTTTTATTTGTCAAAGTATACATTCCACANAACGTCATAAATCATAATTTCACAAAAATCTGTACAACAATTGACAAATAAAGGACACGTATAAGCCGAAGCTTAACGTGACGTGCCCCGATTAGTCATTCAGTCAATTACCACAATAATACAAACTCAAANTATAAACACACTGTACCCCCATAAATCAGACTCCCGTCGTCAACATCAAAACATTATAGAAACTTAAAACACATTACATTCCCATAAATCCAACTCCCATCCCATACATCAAACAANGCGTTAGCTGTTCCTCAGTAAAAACTGCTTATATTCAAATTTAAACCTCTTCTTGGTATTACTCAATTTTATTTCCATTGGAATCATATTCCATATGTTGACCATGTTGTATTCTGTTATCTTCTGCTTCGTCATTTCAATTTGTTCTTTAACCATCCTCTCATAATAATTGTCTTCTTCGCGTATAATTTTGACCTCAACAAACACTGTGACCGCTTATACTTTCACGTTCTGCCAAAGCAGACTAGAATGTTTCCCGTTTTGATACAGTTCTTGTGTTGACTGACCAATGGTTTTGTGTAAAGGTAGGGTTGATAGTCCTGTATATACGTATAGTTTGTCGCCCATTTTATTATGTACGGTGTATATTATTTTAGGATATTATATTTTAGTTTTGTATACAGTACCCTCTGTGAGTTTCCGGACTCGTATTCCCAAACCCTACTTGAAATTTAATCAAAGTCGCCAATCCCGCCTTCTGATTGGTTCAACAGCCGAGTATGAAAAATCGCGCTGCCATCGCTCAGCTGCAAAATACATACCACCGCGTATTTCGTAAAAGTTGTTGTTAGCTTGTTACTCAGTCTGTGTACCAGACAAGATGTAAAGTGATGTGGACTCGAGCAGCTTATTTTCAACAGTGCTTCACGCAGACAGCAGAGGTGTTAATGGTTTATTCATTTCTATAGTAGACCTACTTAGTTGCACACTATACATTGTCTGGTTAGCTATACTTGCTACGTTTCGAGAGATATGTCTACTGTCGTCATCAGACATCTTGAAATCGCTGTTGAAAATTGGTCTGAAATTTCTCTGTCCGCTCTGGGATTCAAACCCATGATCCCAGAACGGACAGTTAAATTTCAGACCAATTTTCAACAGCTATTTTATTATGGCTTATGACGAGATTGGAGATACCTCTCTAAACGTAGCGAGTAAAGCTAACCAGACAATTGATAGTGTCCAACAAAGTAGTACACGAAAAAAGTTAGAAAATACTTCTTCAGTTGGGTCAAGCTTATATGTATGTTTTAATAAAATAAAAGACACAAGAGGCCAGCCCATGCTATTTAAAAATCCGAGCATATAAATACACACACATGCAGAACAAGATTGTACAGTAATTACATGCACGCACTTTTGACCGCTAACTCCTTTTCTCTATACAGTAAATTGTCATGTATCGACTTTTTCCCATCACTCTCCGCATCACGCAATTACATCGTCACGAACTAAGGGCCAAAGCTCACACAACATCCACGCTAGCGGCCAAACTTCCACCTCTCACTCAGTAATTGCCAGCTAACATCTGTCCAGAATCTTTCCATCTTACTTCCCCGAGAACACAAAGTGATTGCTTAATTTATGGTGTTCGTGGCCCCCAAAAAAAGAACCGATAAGCGAACCCTTCCAGTTAACGCGATTGTTATTACAGTAATTATCCATTGAAGCACAATCTTTAGAGCTGAAGAAAAAGCCGAAACGATTTCCGCTCTCCGGCCAGCAAGACCCGAACACGTCAGAGGGCACTTATTTTCTCTAGAGAAGTGATTGAAATTATAAACGGTGGCCAAATTAGAGATTCGATACAGCAACGTCTACCTGTCAATCTCACGGGAGTGACGTGAACAAAGTCAGTCGGTCACTGCAAAGGGTTCAGCTTCGTGTCCAATTACGTATATTAAATAAAAACTTCATCTCGTAATAACTGTTTTCAACGATCTCAAATCACAGTATGTGCAACCGTACACATCACACTACACGATACTCTTTTCTGCAGCTCCTACCTACCAATAACATCTTCCGCACTTGAAAGAGTCTGAAGAATTATACTGGTTTCTAAATACCGTCTATTAAGGTCCATAAATTAAAGAAAAGAAGGGAATACTGAATGGAGAACAATTACAGCTTGCATTTTAGGCCCGTGACCTCACAAGAATCAACAACGTTGAGCTCATGTTGATCCTTCACTATTCCTCATTAGCGCATGTTCAAAGTCCACTCACTAGGAGGGAGAACAGCACCTCACACGATTATCAGGGGCGTCACTAGGCCTTTTTTAGAGGGACTCAAGGCCCCCCTATTCAAAAGATAGCCTCCCCAACTGACCAAACAAACAACAATAACAAAAATTGTATGAATTATTTTATTAATCTAACACTTAAGTGTACATTCAAACACACAAANNGCTNTANGNGTAGAGAATCTGTTCTGGAGATCGAAAATATTCTTAAGCCGCAACAAGTTTGATAATGATGAGAAAAACATCTACATGTACAAAATGAGTTATGCTTGAATCTCAAGACAATTAAATGTA
>KZ872693.1:24022-36535 GCA_003456935.1 Machilis hrabei
CCGGGAGGCACGTTAAAGGCGGGTCCCATCGATAAGTGTTCGATGTAAAAGATCCCACCTCCGGCTATGTGTCAGCTGAGTGGCAAAATTCAAAATTCAGTTATCCTGGAGCGTCATTATGACGCGGATGGGGTCTCCATTGGACCTGAGATGTCATAACAGTGGGACCATAATCCAATAGCAAGCAAGTTGTTTTTGAGAATCGTTGAGGCTCGCACTGCCATCTAGTGGATTTCTTTGTGCGAAGAATCAGCCTTTTCAACTTGGTTGCTACACTATGAGTTCCAGTCTCTATAATTGATATCCTGTTTCTCGAGTCTTGACTGTTTGCTCTCGGTTTCAATACGCTAAGTTATAGGAAATACGGTAACAAAAATGCAAGTGTTCCAAAAAAATACATGGTATGGTAGCATGCTGAAACCAGAGACACCTTAATGATTGGATTTGTTTTCCCGTATGACTTTTAGGTTTAAGTTATTTGTACTTAAAGTACGTATTAGAATCTCACACAAATTGTGGTTAAAAGTATTTAGAGATTGTGGTGTTTTCAGAAAAGTTGCATATGATCTTGTATAGTTTGTATTCATTTTTTAATCAGGTATCTATTAGAACGGCTAGAACAAGCCCAAGAAGAGAAACAGATGGCACAGCAGAATTTAGCTAAATACAAAGTAAGTAATGAAGGTACTTTTTTATTTGTGTCTTGTCAGCTCAGTTTCAGATATGTTAGTGGGTACTAGTGATTGATCTTTGCTTATTATATTTTTGAGTATGGCTGTTCCTGTTTCCATGCACACAGTAGTGGACATGCAAGCCATGGTTTGCTTTTTACATGCAAAACACATGCATCCTGTAGAAATTATCAAAGTTTATGGTTAAATGCAGTCTCCCCAAAACAAGTGTTTGTGTGGTGTTCTCCATTTCGATAAAGGGCACATAACTTTACACCAGTGATGTGCGGTGAGGGGTATCAAGACCATCACTGCTTGCCTAAACTAGCTAAAATTTATTAAATAATTATACAAAAAAAAAGTTTTATCCATAGTGTCTCTTTGTGCACCTGTAAAACAATACGGTATTTTTTTAGAAAATTTGAGAAGCATTAACAGCCAGTTTCTTATAAATCGGGTCTAGGTTCAGTCGATGGAGGGGACTTTACATCTATTCTAGATAAAATATCCTTTGATTAAATACATTTTCAGTAACATATTCCATGGTATCCCTTTATCTTAATAATTTGACATACTAATTAAAAAAAATCGTTACGAGTATTTTTCCAAATTTTATCAAATGGTGACAACAAATATTACCTTTTTCTGAGAATGACCCATAAACACTTGCTTTCTTTCTAGTTCTGTGTTCAATTTTAGCATTCACTGTGTACTTTTTTACGGGTTGTATATCATAAAAGAAAGATACAGTGCTGAATAGTCAACCTGCTCATGCTGTCAACTGATTCAGTATTGTAGAGAGCTGCTATAGCCTAGATATTTATTTTTCTTGTTTATTTGAACATATTTCCTCTACTTGTTGCTTAATTAACATTGTTTCATGTGTCTCTTACTAACACAGGGCATGCTGGAAAAGAAACGTCCAAAAGGAGCTATACGAATGGGTTCTAACAATGGTGCTGGTATTGTGATGTCTCATAAACAGGGTGAGAGTAATTCCACTAAATCTTGTTTATGAATTTTGCTTTATTTTCACTGTAAATAACGTTAAAATAATATCACAATTGATATAGGGCAGTGAAGATGAATTTGCCAGAATTGGAATGTCTTTCGTAGTGTCAGAATTCTAAGTAGGTCTTACAATCGAACTTTTTTTCGTGATCACCACAAAATGGAATAAGTGGGTACAAAATATATAGGGTTCGATGTGCTCATTCCAGTTCTGAAGGTCGTTTGACTGCATGGCCACCCATTGTCAGGTAATTTGACCCTAAAGGTTGCAGCAGATGAACACACTTAAAAAAAGGCTTTAGCCTGCTTTCTGTATTTCAAGATTGAGTCAAGCTTCACGTGCAGTCTCAGTTCGAAATTCTGTGGCGCCACCACAACTGGCATATTGAATTTAAGCCAAGCTGTTGACAAGCCCTGTATCTCGATCGAGGTTCATATACATAAACAAACATGTCTCATTCAGTGTCTTAAGAGATGCAGCTAACTGTGTACACTCTAGCTAATAATACATCCATAGTGCCTACTTTTTATACTGTTGAGGATTTTGGCTTTTCATTGGAAATGCTAACGGTAACACAAAGTAATTAACTACATGTTGGTTAATGCTACAGTTTCCTGCAGCTGAGACGTGTATTCCCTGTATATGTTCTGGTTCAGGCTAAGCCTTGGATTGACTAGGTTGGTGCATTATGGCATTTGATGGACTGGTTGTGGCTATACTGGATTTGCTAAATCTTAACTAACTTCTTTGCTACTATCAAGGGTGGTGTTAGACTGTACAAATGTCTAGGTGCACTTACTATATCATCTTGGTTCAAGACTTTCTTGCTACTCGATCAAAGGCCTTAACCGTTGAAGAGAGAATAATTTATGCATTTGGCTCAATACCTTTGTTAGTCTATAATGATCAAAGAGTGTCGACTCAACATTAGCGTTGATCATATTTATTGTGTTGATTCACTTGAACTACATAAATTAACCAATCCTAAGGCTAGGCTGAAGTATTTATCAAAATCAACAAAACCATGTTTTCAAATTGAGACTTTAAAATATACTGTAACCATTATTTCTGCAGGAAAAAATTGATTCCATTGTTTTGACCCCTACCATTGAATATTTGGCTTGACAATAAAAAGTTTGATCTTCAATAAAAATTGAAAAACACATCAGACAGTGAAACAAAGTCCTCCAAAAGAATAAGCATATCTTTTTTGTGTAAATTGGATTTTCAGTTTTTGAATGACTCAATTAGGAAAAACGTTACAACATTTTGATCAAATTCATGCGGTCGCAAAACAATTGAGGTTTTGCGAGCGCCATCTAGGTAGGCACCCCCCCACTAAAGGGTGGGGATTTTTTTAATTTCAAAATTATTTTTGAACTCTCTCAAAATGTATAAACAACTGTGCAAAAATGAATGAAAAAAATATATTGGTGGAAATGGTATGAAATGACCCTATTACTTTCTTTAGTTTTCTGCATTACGACTAGAAATTGTATTTCTGACCCAAAAAGTTCCAGTCCCTCTGAGAACTTCACAGATGACAATGAGCTTAAATCAACAGTGGAGAACAAGCCAAGCTCACTGGCCTTGTAAGATGAGGAGATGTAAAATCTGGTGCCCCGCTGCAATAAGTGCCTCATTACCGTTGTTGATTACATAGAAAAGTAAATTTATGTAATAGTCAAGTTTTGGCTATAATAACATTTTTTTACAACTACCACTTTTCAATGACTGGCTAGCCTTTACTCTCAGAGTTTATTTCACTAAGGTTTTACTATGTGGTGCAGTTGGTATACCCTTACAACTAATTGCCACGTGAAATTTGTTGTCAATCAAGTGTATTTTCATTTTTTCGATGTGTGGATTCAAACTGCTTTTTCTTCAAAGAAAATGAAATGCTGAGCTGTAGAAGTGGAATGAGCAGTGTTTGTTGTTAGGTTTATTAGTCCACTCTCTTTAACCCAGCAAACATTGTTGCCTCGAGTTTCAACTTTACTGTCATCGTTTTTATTTCAAAATATTATTATGCTAATTTCAGTTCAGCAGCTTCTTGGGAAAGGGCCTGGATCAGCAGGAGTTACAATGGCTGACCTTCACTGTTTGGCTGTGACTTTGCTGGAATCACTTGGTGATAAAACAACAGCACTGACTCATCAGAAGAAGTCAAACAAGTAAGCTTTATACTATACTTACAGTGTTTAAGAACATTATATTAACCTTGTTTCTATAAATACAATTATGACAAGGTTTATCTTACCCTACTCCAAAAAGGCTGGCAGCCAATATTTCATCTAGAATGTCCAAAACGTTTTTAATCCTAAACAAATTGTTTCATATCTTATCACTACATAGCACGTTACCCTTTCAGCTTACTGTAACTGTCCGGATTTCCTTTTCGTTCTACTGCTGAGTTGTACATATACAGGTTCATTCAAAAGGTTACCACAAAATTTTAATGGCTAATAGGTGAGCGCGTTCTGAGTCGAAATAATATAGGAACATGGGGTCTGCGGGGTACCGTTTCTGAGTTTAAAGCCGTTTAGTGTAGCCAATGAGGCGCGAGAACAGGACAGATTAAGCCTTCCGTGGAAGAGAGCTCTCGCCTCATTGGCTACACTATACGGCTTTAAACTCGGAAACGGTACCCCGCAGCACCTCATTCGCTACACTAAACGGCTTTAAACTCGGAAACGGTACCCCGCAGACCCCATGTTCCTATATTATTACGGCTCAGAATCAGCTCACCTATTAGCCATTAAAATTTTGTGGTAACCTTTTGAATCACCCTGTAAATTGGCATTTGTTTTTATTAGTTGCCAAGTTTGTGTGTCTTTCTTTCTAACTCGGTGTTGTCAAGTTTGAGGTTGTGCTTTTTTAAAATTAAAATTTGATGAGGCCAAGTCCTATTTCAGGTTCAAAATCAGATTTTGGAAGGGGGGAGGGTTAGGCCACATTATATTAACCTTCTACATTTGAGAAAATCATACGTTTTACAAATTTAACAACATTGTCTATTGTCGGGTTTGTGTATTTGTTCTTTTCTTACAACTCTAAAGTGGCTGTAATAATTTTCAATAAATTTAAAATTAAACTTTTTTGATGCAATACATTGTAAACTTGGACATTTTGCGCATATTGGCCTGTAATTCTTCTGTTTTGATGATATTTAAATAATATTATTATCCAATTTTATAATTATTTAGGATTTTAAAATGTAGCATCTGATGAAGATAATGTTAGAATAAAAATTGTTTTAAACCATTTTATTATTTTGCGATCGTTCTATTAATAACCAGTTATTAAACTTTAATGATCAAGATACCAAGATGAATAACCAGACACTGTAATGAAAAAGTGGTATATACATATGTCTGCAGGAAACTATCTATCTGTGAAATTCTATTAATTTTGGCTTCTTGTTTTGCAGTTTGAAGCTTTTCTTTGAAAAACCTCATTTTTTGTTTTTCTGAACTTCTAGAATCTGTACACCATTCCGCTTCACCTTCCTCATGTATATATAAAGGACAATGGCTGCCTTTCCTAAAACAACATCCATGCTGATACATATGTTTCTTGACAGTTTTGAGTGGTATTATCAATATAACTTTTATCACGTTTCCTACAGTCCACTTTATAAATGANATCTGTNTTNTTATCGGTATGAATTGAGCCCTTAAGTTTCAATATTTTTTTTAACAATNGTTAAAACATTAACTTCACATTTAAAGCTATTTTTCATGGACTCAATGACCCATAAGACCCCAGAGTGCAAATTTTCAGCTTTAACTTTTCCGGAAAGTACTTCTTGTAAATTTGGGTACATGGATTTGCATGAAAGGAGCAATGGTACATTAATTTCAGTAATTCTCCCAGATTCAGTGACCATGAAAATCCCTGAGTATAAATTGTTGGGTTCCTAATTCTTCCGGGAAATATTTGTTGTAATTTTAGCTACATTTAATTACATCAAAGAAGCAAAGGTATGTAAATTTCACTGTTTTCCCCGGACTCAGCGAATCCAAAACCTCCCAGTATACATTTTTGGCTTTTAACTCTTCTGGGAAGTCCTGTTAGAAAATTTGGCTATGTGATTTCTCACAAAGGTAGCAATTTCAATATTTTTCCAGGACTCTGCAACCAGAAAACCCCCAAATATAAATTTATAGCTCTTAACTTTTCCAGAATGTGTTTGAATTTGCATGAAAGGAACAGAGGTACATCAATTGCAGTAATTTCCCCAGATTTAGAGACCCTGAAAACCCGAGTATAAGTTTTCGGTTCTCAGCTCTTCCTGGAAGTCCTTGTTGTAAATTTGCATACATAAATTCGTATGAATGGAACAAACATACATTCATTTCATTATATTTCCTGAACTTTGTGACCTCAAAAACCTTTGAGTACAAATTTTCAACTCTTAATTCCTCCTGCAAGTCCTTAGACAAAGTGTGGTTGACAGACAGATGGACAGACAAACACATATATATGTATATAGGGATTAATTCTCACACACAGATGTAGGGTATATTGTATTTACTTGAATAAAATTTGCACTTTTTCCAACAAAATTAAAGTTAAAAATTCAGGGTGCGGAATTAAGCCGAATATCCGAGCTCTGTGTTAAGTTTCTTAGCCAGTAGATAGCAGGTTGGGAAGATGCTCTTTCATTTCTTTCAAAATACAACAGCAAGGCTGTCTTTGCGGTGTGGTTCACAAATTTCTTCCTCCCCCCTCCCTCTTTCACCCCAGGTTCGGTAAGCTTCATCTCGTACCGACGACAGTTTTACAACCATTCAGGTAGATAGATGGCTGTTGTGAAATATTTCAGTTCTAATGATTCTACTTTTTTTCTTTCTTTTGAAGTGCACATTTTGGGAATTTCATACTGTAGGCGTACATCAAACAAAATGAGTAGTATCTGTTCACTAAATTAGTAACAATTATGCCTATTAATAAAGTGTTTTTGTAGGCTCTACAAATGAAGTAAGAACCATACTACTATTCGCAACCGTATAAAACTAGTAGAGTAACTATTCCTATTAAAATGGATGTGTTTCTGTACGCTGATTATTATTTATCACTACTTGGTTCGAAATATGAGGACTATGACACACTGGGTGATAAACATGGTAAATGGAAATCGAACAAAATGCCAGTTGTACTAAATTACTAATGGCCGAGTGCACCAAGCTCGGTCAACTATTTGACCATTGGTTAGTGCCCGTTGTCTATGTTTAACCAAGAATTTGTTGTGCACCAACCTTGGTTACTGTTAACCAGTGGTTAAATGGGGTTGACCGGCTGTTAACAGTCATACCGTGAATTGTATCTAGTGCCTTCTGGTCGTCGTACATATCTTCTCCCGTCATTTCCAAACATGTTTCTCTTTGTTTCATCTGAAAAGAGCACTTATCTCCAATCCTCGATAGTTTCTTCGCAAAATCCGGTCTCGCCTTCTTATTCTTTGCACTAATTAGAGGTTTTTTAACACCCACGCATCCAAAAAGTCCCACTTGAATGAGCCGACGAGACACAGTAGATTTTCTTCTCTTAATTCACATGCTATAACTGCAGCATTCTTTTTTGGGTACGCCACTACTTTTCTTTTGATGATTTTATCAACACAATTATAATTTTTTTTTTGGCCTTCCAGAACTACGTTTGTCTTGTAAGGTATTTGTTGCCTTCCATCGTTTAATTATGTTGTTAACAGTAGTTTTTCCAATCGATAAAAGCTCGGCTATTTCGCGCGAAACTTGTCCTTCCTCGTGGTATTTCACAACGAGTTCATGTATTGGTAACAGCGTGTGTTTCGGCATGTTGATACGACAGGACTTATACTGGATCTATTTACTTTTATACCAAACAATAAATGTAAACAAACGTTAGTAAATCGTTACTCTAAAGCCATTCTAGGAAGTTGGCCCGACACTTTTGAACACAGACAAAGAATTACTTTCATTAGAATCAATTGTAATTAGTTGTAAGAAATTGAAGAACTATATATTTTTATAGTAAAATAAAAGATTTTTGTTTTTCCATATAATTTGTTTTGTAAATTTTCATCATACATCAATTAATTACTAAAAACTGTTTGGCCCGAAACATTTGCACGCAACTATATATCTTTTTATAAAATGTAAAAAACTGCATACTAATTCTGTAGGATTTATATTGACTTAACACCTTTACCTGTAATTACTGTCAGTTGATAGTATCACCTGAAAAATACAATTGTTATTTCTTTAACAATATCTTGCAGACTTCTTGCGAAACGTGTGACTGACCTTGAAGCCCGTTTAGCTGCTGCTGGCATCAGTTCGTCAATGTCTCTTCACAGCCTCTTGGATGGGTACAGTGGGTCTGAGGTGGACAAGGAATTTGAGCAGATGATGCAGAATGAAGCAAGTGCCAGACTAGAGAATAGGACAACAGAAAGTATAGCTGAAGAGGAGACAGATAAGGAACAGGAAATTACATATCAAGAAAATGGTGTGACAAGCAAGGCAGGGGANGAAAAATCAAGTGAATGTGACAATGATACAGGTGTGTAGAATTTTTTGGTTCTGATCATTCTTAATTTTTAGTTAGTAACAACTTCATACNTACAAATGTTATTAAAATGTATTTACAGTGGTAATAAGCAACTACCAACTCTTTCAGTAGCTGGCAGAGTTGAGTGGTTTAATGATTAGGATTTCAAGTGAAGACAAGTCGATCCAGATGGAGTCGAATACTGGTCATTTCAATGTTTTTTTTAAATAATGAATTATGATATACATTTTATGTATATGTGAATGTTCGTATAGAGCAAGATAGTAAACAAAAGTAGTAAATAAGTACTTTTATGAACACAAACTTTAAAGTTAATGTATGGGAATAGATGAAAACAAATTGAACTAGAGCAACAAAAACTGTAACTCCAATGTGTCCTGTAGGCCTATCACTTATACNTACATATTCATGGCAAGATTATGGGATTGATGTTAAAACCATGTTGCCAAATATACAATAAATAAAATACAAACTAGTCATAAAAATATGCTAGTTGCAGGATTTTTGAGGTTCCTGAACTTATACAGGGTGCCTACAAATGATTGCAGAGTTTTCAAAAATTCACTGTGGGTTTTGTATCCAATATATCATCACAATTAGTGTACAAATGCATAGAAAAACTCACCAAGTTTTTTTTAGACATCTATAAATTCTTGATATGTGCCCCCTAGTGATTCTGCACACATCAACTCTGTAACCTTGTTCTTCCCACACCCGGTGCAGCATGCCCCTGTCAATTCGAGCAAAGGTGTTGTTGATNCGGGCCCACAGTTCTGACAGAGCCTTCACGTATCNCCCTACAAAAAAGTCACAAGGGGTTGTCACACCACGCTCCCAGTACAAGAGTTGACTGACCTCCGTTTTCCAGCGGACTCCGAAGGCCACTCATCAATTGCGTGAGGAGGGGTGCTAAATATAGTGTAGGATTTTCAAACAGAACTGAGTTATTTACGTGTTCTAAATTTAATCTCAAATGGGCGCCAAACAGTTTTATTTACAATTAACGTGCTAAACACCATAAGCACGGCAAAATGTTCAGCCGACGAACTCGGTTGGAGCACACGATTCCCAGTCGGGGACAATATCCTTTGTCAACCACATTTATGACTTAATACAAACCACTCTGAACAATGGGTGAGGCATAGTCCAATAAATATACACTATGAAATATTTCCTTTATTGCAAGAAGGAAAAGAGACTACTTACAATGACATCAAACGTCACAGCTGACGATAATATGTATGGCATAAATAAATGAACATTCAATTGTGTATGGCAATGTCAGAAAAAAACACCCAATAATACACAATCAGTAGTTCAAGATACACATATCAAATCACTCAATACAAGGTCAATGACCTACCTTGGCCGGCCTCAATTTGCTGCGCTTAAACGAACACAAGTAGAATATATAATCAGCAACAGGAGTCTTGCGTAATATATATATACCAAAACACAATATTATACTGTATCCCCTCTAGGGTAGTTGTATGCTACTTGTATAGTGTAACCAGGAACAAAAATGAGATATCTCAACTTCCTGGTATTTAGAAAGGAAACCACAAGTCACCAAGTATACATGATCAATTACTAACCTTATTTGTGTGACGGATAAAACGGAAAAATATATTAACACTGAAATTTAATTCACTCAATTTACTTTATAACGATAATTTGCTACAACGTGCGGCAAGGCCATGCGATATTTGTTTCAAGTTCACAATTATTTCAACTCCTATCTCTTCACTATTCACGGACACTGTCACCTTACCCTCCTCTTTCTGCCGTGGAAGGTGTTACGACAGAAAGCTATTGACGATCCGTATGGCTCTTCACTTCAGACAAATATTCTGATGTGCCCGGACGAAAAACTGTCCAAATGTCTATTTCTTCAGCAAAGTTAATTACCATGAAGTCGTTAAAATTATTTAGATATCATTTGTAAACCCAGTATTAATACAAAAAGTTGAAGCTTAGATAATCAGTGGAAGGTAAACATGGCAATGTTGCATGTGAGCCAGTAATAGTTCTAGAGAAAGGGCAACATTGGCCTACACAAGTCGCGTAAGATATCCAAGTATTCAGGAAATTACGTAAAGTTAATATAGGTTAGTTCCAGAGATAAGGAAACTAATGGTGAATTTTCACTGTATTTACTGTTAAAAGGTGCTCATTATCATTGAACATATCAAAAAGTATTCGGATACTATCAAAAATTAGGATACGTGCAATGAACTTGGGCTGGCCATAGGAAAACATTCGAGTAACATTTCATTACGGAGCATTGCAGTTAAACTAGACATACCGAAATCGACTGTAAGTGATGTTGTATAGAGATGGAACGGTGCAACTACAGAAAAAAAAAGTTCAGGAAGANCCCACAAACTGACTGATCGTGATAGAAGAGCCCTGGTAAGTACTGTTAAAAAAACCTGTTCTTCCTCTGCTGTTTCCATTGCTGCTGACATAAAAAATGCTCGTGGTGGCTCAATTAGTACCATAACTATCTGCAGACAGTTGCACAGTCTGGGTTATTATGGTAGAGCTGCTGCACACCAGCTACAAATCACTACTGCTAATGCGAAGCGCCGTTAGGATTGGTGTATTTCACGTGTTTTCTGGACTATAGACGACTGGAAAGTTGTTGTTTGGAGTGATGAGTCACGCTATTCACTCTTTCAATCTGAAGGATGTGTTTCGATTTGGCGACAGCCTGGCGAACGTTTTTTGTCGAACTGTGTTGTTCCGACTGAAATTTGCCAGGGTTCAGGAATGGTTTGGAGTTGTTTTTCAGATAGATGGAACTTGGCCCGTTGGTTATTGTACCACAAACCATGAACTCTGTAATGTACCTTGACATTCTGGACAATTCAGCCCTACCAACAATGTGGCAGTATTATGGAATTGACCGATGTGTCTTCCAATACGATCGAGATCCCTGCCCCTGGGATGAACTGGAGTGATGGGCACGAAATCGCACACAATGACCATCTTTGCTCTTGTCTCTGCTTGCATGTTTGCAGGACGAAAGGTGAGCCATTCTTGTCAAGAACTACCGGAAATTCATTGATAATATGCCTCGACAGTTTGTCGCTGCCTTACAAGAAAAAGGTGGACAGATTAGCTACTAATTGCAATAATAAAGTTATTTTTCCAAGAACATTGTGGTGTCCGAACACGTTTTATAATATAGAGTATGCGCAGTGCGGGTTGTAATTCATTGTCCATAAATTCGGTTAATCGGTCCTTCACTCAATATTTTTGTAAACATATTTTTCATACGGCTTTACTGATAGAAATTTAAGAAACTTCAATTTGCATAATTTTCGTATAACCTCAGCATGTTACATTTAAGTGTTGCCATCCCAAATCTTGTTGTAGCATTTGTGTTCACTGTATTATTAGTTCCTAAACATGTATTGTATAATTTTTGCAGTCATAACAGTCTTTTTTTTTAAATTAAGCTTTGTCTTGTGTATATGGTTAAGTACAACAAACTGCACATTTTTCAAATTTATACAATTAAATTTTCAGGTAATGACTGTGAGAATTCTGAAGGCGTTCTTCCTCCAGAACTACAGAAACTTGTGCAACAGGCTCTGGATGAAATAAAAAAAGAAACCATATCAAATCCATCGTGATCTAATGAGTGAAAACGTATATCTCTTGACTTCTGACTGTGCTTGTGATTGACTTTGGAGCAGTTAATGTACCTGATACTCATTATGTTTCCTATTTACATTTTATGGAGGTTGATGTTGTAAGGTACTATCTGTTATATTTTACGTTACTTCTAACTTAATTATTTATTGTTGAAAAGTGAAAACTTTTTCTTTTTATGTCAGTATGATGTTATAGCTGTCTTCAGTTATAAAAATATACATATTTTGAAATATATGTCTTAGAAGTTTATTTTCATAACCTTAGTGTTGTCAAACTGTGTTGTTAGTACTCCTCCTTGACATATATTTTAACAGTGCATGAAGTGCAAATACAAAGTGGATCCCCCCAAAACAAGAGCACTCATCTGATCAGTTGCAGTTCATAAAGTTAGTATTGATTGCATCTAACTTTTTACTTTGCTAAGACAGTAAATNCAAAAATGTTAAACAAAATCTGAAATAAGCATGAAATCTAGGGATGGGTCGAAGGTTCGTCTGTCGAACCTAGGGTTCGGTTCGGGTTCGAAAGTCGAACTTTTTGGTTCATATATTAGGGTTCCCGAACTTTAAATTTTTTGTCACGCGACATTACCATATCTTCTAAACGGTGTGT
>QVQU01077085.1:0-30526 GCA_003456935.1 Machilis hrabei
CATGTGATCAAACGTTTCTTATTCTCCACACAGTTATATTACTTTATCGCACAGGCAGCGATAGGTATTACGCCAGTAACTACTGGGACTTTCAGTCATGTGGGCAGTTTAGTTTATTCTCTGCCAGTATAATTTCATTAATTTACGTAATTTTATTATATAACTCTGGTTTCAGAACCATCTATATCGGGTCTCGTTCTTTCTTGTTTTTTCTTTCACTATTGTCTTGGCGACATAACAAGCCCTCTCGTTTTTCTCTACCTATCGTTTTGAAAACTGGCCTTGTCACTCGTCCTCGGAATATCTGTTCAGGCTACATCACCGCAATTAAAAGTTATACTCTGTCCGTTCCCGCTAGGGGTGCTACCAACCTGGTATTCCGCATCCTATGCACGGTGTAGATACGTGACAAGCAAACACGAGCTGCCCTTCACCATAGAGGTTGCTATCGTAATCTCTATATGTGTAGAAAGAGCAACAAGTAAAGCAGGTGTCCAGAGTCGTTGTTTTAAATTTAGACATTATATGTACAAGAACAAAATAGTACTTTGTCTGACCTTGTCGAATTTGCAATAATCGCTACATGACAATAAAATAACTTATCCCAAGAAGCAGGTATAGTTATTGAGTAAAACATGTATGTGTGTGAATTATTGCTTTGCGCTGAATATGAACACATAATGAACTGAAAATCGTGATACTTGTGTTAATCACGTCTTACTAATTGGATTAGCAGCATATATAATTTGTTTGTGTACGAGATACTGTTGGCGCTGAAAATGGCCATTTTGACAGCAGTAGACACTACTATTTTGTGTGTTTTAACTTTCTGTATTCTGTAGTAGGCAACCTCGAGTAAGCGTGCAACAACACGTACAACCAAACTTCGCTTTACGCTTTTTTAAATTGCAAGACTTGTCCTGGATGTTGAACTGGCCGCAATAAAGTGCTTGACAAACTGGTCTTTTAATTGTTTTATAATCATGAATTGAATATGTAGTATTTTAATTTGGTAAACGCACTAATTATTAAACGCAGAACAAAAAGAAAGTTTTATTGAAATTACTACTACGCAAGACATGAATCACTTAACACCGAACAGTAAGCTTGTTGTGCTTTCAACTTCGGCCACTGTTTGATGTACACATCAGAGTGCTGGTGTCATTAACAATGGCATTTCAAACTTTGCAATATTACTTTCTAATTTTACCACAGAGCAGTTATGACATCCTGTGCATACTTTGGCTCTTCTTCAGGCAGCGTTGTATCTTCCTGTGTCCATTCTTGGTGGAATACTGACTGTAAGCCTTAAATGTTATCATGGTGGGGCAATATAAGTTTGCTGATAACTGGTTTATGAATTTTGTTTACGGGATGGTGGTTGGAAACGCAGAAGACGCACATAGTCTCTACCACCAGTGATACCCTAAGAAATATTTTCCAATACCCTCTACATTTACAGCGAACCATCACCATTTTCAAGACCAGCCGTTGACGAGCACACGAGCTGTTGGAAGTGCCAAGGGCGTAAGCAACAACACTGTCTGGGGCATTTTCACTGAAGAGGTACACCCGTTCAATCAACAGAATGTGCATGCACTGCTTCCGCAGGAAAAACGCTTCTCACGTTGAGTTCTACCTGTGGATGCTTCAACGGTGCGTAATGGAGCCCCTTTTCCCTGCAGAGCTGCTGTTTATTGACGAGTGTTACTTTACCAGAGAAAGCATGTTCAACAGTAGAAACAGCCACGTGTGGAGTGACGAAAATCTTCATGCCGTTGTGATCGGTGGTTATGTACAGCGATTTACTGTCAACATTTGGGCTGGCATTATCGGATATGAGTGGGTTAGTCCTTACGTCCTGCCACCTCATATAAATGTGAGAAAATGTGTTTTCGGACTCAATTATTATGTCTCGTTTTATTGAAATGTGACATCCTGTCAAGAGTTGGATGTCCTGAGGATTACAAAACTGGTTGTATGTATTGTAACGAATGGGTTGAGTAGAAATCGCCAGAAATGGTGATTTACACTACACGAATGGAATGCATGGATTATAAGATTAAGGCATTAAATTTAAGGAATTTTGTATACTAGAATTAATTGTAAAAAAGTATATAGTGAACAGAACTTGTGGGTCACAAGATATTTGGTGAAAACAAACAGTGAAGTGAAAACATTTATTTAGCGGGAAGAGGATATACGAACTCAAGGTTTTAAGCACCATGGGAGTAAGCGGGAGGTAAAGAAGTGTTGAATTGTAACCCGTTCAAATATTTTATGCTACAAATAATGGCTATAATTAGCAGATTCGTGCCAAAAGGGGCATAAAACAATTAAGAAGATACGTAAGTAATTCTCACCGAGACGGGTAAGTACAAACAATGTACTAAAATTGACTTTAACCAACTACAGAAGGTGAAAATCTGAGTCGTAGGCCAAATTGTTTGTTTTAGCTGCAAAGCCAAGTATCAGACAGTTTAGACGGAATAAAAGCTCTGTTATTCTTCTAAAAAAGTCATTCGAGCGATTATAAACAGTAGAGTCACTATTACTGTATCCTAACGTGGATAATTATAGCAATGGTAGCCAGATTAGACAGTTATTTTAATCCCATCGTGGAAAGGCGGGAAAGAGAAAAAGGATGATTCAAAAGGGCAGACATCTTGAATAAAGCCGAATTAACGAATTAAAATCGGGAAAACCTTACGTATGAACGGAAAGTCGTAGTTTCATGAATTGATTACCATATGGGAGACATTTTACGAGTAAAATGGTTGTTTTTCATGATCAAAAGGCCTAAGCTTGTAAATATATATATATCCTGTGTGATGATTTCACAGGCAAGCGAGTAGATTAAGGGGTTGTGTTTTATATTGTGTTGGTTGTATTTAATAACGTAACCACGGACATTTAACTGGTGGGGAATTAGGTCAAGCTTACATTAATCCGTTAAATGTTCGTACCACGGTGCACAAAGTTTAAGACTGGTACAAATACTTATGGTTACTGGTACTATAATACAATACAGTCTGATATGTGAACATACTTGGTCATATATATAACCATACTGGATAACTAGTGATACTAGTTAACATTGTTCATTAGGAAACAAAGGTCATTATATAGATGGCATCCAGCATTGCAAATGTTAAATTAAAATCCGCTGGACAGGTTGAAAAGATATAGTAATTGTTGTGCACTTGTACAGATTCTACCATGGAAAACCCCTTGTATACAATTGTATATACCGTGTACCAGATTCCAAATATCCCACAATCTGAGAATTAGCCTTCAGCGAGGTTGGCACACTAGTGTTCAACATTGTAATAGTCAATAAAGAAATTGGTTTTCATAACTACTCTGTGTTTGCCAACGTTATTGAAGTTAGATTGAGAGCACTCACAGGTGAATGTTAACACAGATTATTTTTTGTACACCGTGTATTTTATTTCCTCAAAGGTTGGTAGTGATTCTTGATAGAACCAATCAGGGTCTGTGACGTGTAACAAGGTCAGTGAAACTGTGTAAAATTGAATTGGTTAATGTGTAGGTTTGAGTGTTTGAGTTCAGCAGGTGGTAACCACATACACTCCTGGAAACCGAGGTNACAGAACTAAAATAACATCTTTTAGCTGTGGTCAAATTAGGGTAAATATCAAACCTTAATATAAAAATACAAGATTGCGGTAATAGTGTTACTAGTACAGGGGTACAGCTTTATTCTGTGCCTTAACCTAATTATTATCGATACCCAGCGTCGGGGTCAGGTGACAGTAGTACGATACACAGTACATAACTTCAGCCACTGCTGTATAAGATCTAACTAGGTGTTATACAGTATAGACTCTCTTTAGCGCCCGAACGTTAGGGCTCGATACCTTGCACCTTACCACGCAGAATAACCAAGGGGCAAAATTGTCCAAATAGATAATCTCTCTTGGGAGCCATGCTTTAGTGCCGATATTTGCACCCATCACCAACTAAGCCGGGATAAGTGGTCCGAAGGTTTTCTTTGGGGTAGACTACATCAACCGAAAGTTGCGGGTTGACACAGTGTACCCAAGACATAGAATCCTGTGGCACAGTGGCCAACAAGGTTACAGTGGTCTACAGCTACTGGAAAGTGAAAGGGAAACTGTAAGTAAACAACAATACAAAAAAATAAGCGTTGTAGAGACCATTACATCGAACACCAAGGTGATTGTACTTTTGGGTCGCACTATAGCAGATGGAGCAAAAGATAAACGGTACTGAATCGAGCACATATACAGGTGCAATGGCAGAAGGTAATAGAGAAGTGGTGGCTATCCCAAAATAGGGGAAACAGCCACAGGTGAACCCATTCAAGGTGAAGGGGAACCGCTGATGGAATCAACGGACATCCCCGAAGTAACACCAAGGGTACAACCGAAACGAGAGCAGCGAAGGCAAAGAAAAGTAACAAAATCACCACGGAAAACTACAGCGCCGGGAAAAAAAACCGGGGAGCCACGCGAAAGAATAAAGCTAGCTTTGACAGCGATACATCGAACACTGGAGGAGATGATGAAGCGCAACCACCAAGGTAGTGCGCACAGCTGTTCGAACAACTGGGCCAAATGGGCCAGGATTTGAAAAATGAAGCCACAGAGTCCAATAAAGACCTGAAGAGCGAAATGGTAAGGGTTAACGGTGAGTTGGGGGGTGAAGTAACGCAGGCCAATAAGGACCTGAAGAGTGAACTGGCAAGGGCCAATAAAGAGGCAAAAACAGCTCAGGCAGAGTTGAAGGGTGAAATGGCAAGGGCAAATAAAGAGGCTAAAATTGCTCAGGCAGAGTTGAAAAGTGAGGTGGCACGGGCCAACAATGAGCTGCAGGGCACAATACACGCATTATCCACCAATATCGAAAACCGTCATCAAGAAATAAAAGGGATGGCCAAAGACATCGCTGGGGAGAAACAGGAGCTTAGAAAAACGAAGGAAAGAATGGAGCGAGGAGAAAGGGAGGTCATAGAACGGGCCAAGGAAATGAACACCAAGGTTCACAAGCGATGACGCAGCAACTCGAGGCACTCGAAACCACGCTAATTACGGAGACGCAAGTGGGGAAAACGTGCACCGTAAATAGAGTAGTGAGATTGGAATTTATGGTTGAGGGCCTGACCATGAGAGTAGCCCATATTGGTGAGGGACAGGTCAGGGATCACCATGACCAGGGGATGAAGGAAAGGTCGGAGGTATAATGCGACAACAGTGATCGGGAGTCGATCATTAGTGAAGACTACGGAGTAGAGGCCGAGAGATATCGCTCCAACGTCCAGAATTACGCTTATCTACCGTAACTACATCAGACCAACGTCCGGAACGACGTGAATCTACCGCAACTACGCCAGACAAACGTTGGACAGGACGTACGTTTCAGTCGGAATCAAAACGATTATAGTCAAGACCGACATGACGAAAACTCAAGTCGGAATCGAGCCGATCGAAACGGAGGTAGGGCGGATCGGAAGGAAACCGATGATGAATACGTCCACAGGGGCCGACGAAGATGACAAAGCGGCCAGAGGCATGAAGGAGTCCGACGTATGACCGATGCGGACGAAACAGTAAAAGAGGAGCTATCTAGAATGAAAGAGGGGCAAGGTAGGCCCAGAGATCTTGTGGATAGCAATGAAGAGTACAGTGGAGGTCAATTTCGAAATGATGAGGATAGCTCCGATGGGGCAAAATGGTCGAGGAGAAGAAGGCAAGGAAACAGTTTCGACCATAGGGGAACGCGCAATGCAGAAATCAGTTCCTATAAAGTACTCGTACCAAAACATTTAGGGTTCGATGGGTCCGAAACCGATAATACGATACGATTTTTGGATGAGGTAGCGAAATATTATCACACGGTGGGACTCACCATAAAAACTCCACTAGTGGGAAAATAATTACACAGAGATGCCAAGACATGGTAGAACTCTATAAGAAAAAGCATCTATAGTTTTTATCAAATCCGCCAATTGTTCCTAGCACAATTCCGAGGAGATGACAGAACTCTTTCTAGGAAGCTCTATAGCTGTCGACAATGGCCAGGTCAGTCGTTCATCGACTATGTCGCAGCAGTGTCTAACATCAATCTAATGATGGCAACGCCGATCACAGATCGTATGCTAATAAGGATAATCACAGCTGGAAGCGATAATGAGACCCAGGGATTCGTCTTTAATTGTGCCAAAGACTGTGAATCCTTAGCCACGCTAATGAGCCGGGTGAAAGAATATAAAGAGCTACGCAGGGGTGGAAAGAGTGAACGAGTGGAAGGTAAACGCTGACGTGACTATCCAAAACCAACGCGGATATATGCCGCGGAGGTAAAGCCAAACAACAAGCTCACAACGACAGCCAGAACCAAGGGGCCCATGTTGGGCCGTACCGAGCTGGGAACGCGAACTGGGGCAATGTGACCAGAAACCCATATCGCCAAAATTTCTGTAGTAGGGGGGGGACAACCCTACGATGAAGTATATCGGGTAGGTCAAATCCACAGTGGCGACAAGGTGCACAAGGAATCAGAAACGAGTGGTACAACCGCAAAGACAGCGGATGTAGACCATTCGGGGGAGAGAAAACTCCAGATATTTCGAAGGAAACTGAAATCCAGGGTTCAAGGAAAATAATAACTACCATTCTCAGGAGAAGCAAGTGTACCGGGGACGGTTCGATGAACCAAGGTACGGAGACAAAGACAGTGGAACCGACGAAGGAAAGGCCATATTTAAAAAGGGGAAGAATGGTAAACCTCAGGGAAACCGCAGAGGGGACTCGAGAGCGGGCGCGAGCTCGAGGCACCCCGANCAGTGCTAGTCAACACGACATTCGCACCCATTACTCCCGACGATGAAGCAAGGACATTGCCATATTGCAAGTGGCAATATAGGGTTAAGCCCAGGGTAGTATTGATCGATACTGGGACAAACGGAAATTTTGTAAAGGCCCAAAGCCTGGAAGCAGATCATGAAAGAATGCCAGTGAAGGCAACGATGAACTTGGTACAGGGCAGCGTGGAAGTAAATTCATTGGTATATGATATTGACGGCAGGCAAAGCGTGGCGATGCGCACATATGTCATCGATACACCACTAGATTTCGACGCAATTTTAGGCTGGGAGAGTTGAGAGACTCTCAGAGTGACGATTGACGCGGCGAAGTGATGGGTATCCTCACAAACTACAGGAGGTGAAGAAGTAGTGCTGAACCAGACAGAGCTAGATGCCGGCGAACTGAGGCGAGTGGGCAGTGCACGACGGCTACACAGAGCCTATGTACTACAGCCCGAACTGTGCAGAGCAGAACTATGCTACACAGAACAGTTAACGTAGGAGCGGGAGATGGAAGCGATAACGTTGGTCGACGTAGAGGAGTGCAAGGACGACGAGAAAGTCGAACAAGAGGGAATCACAACCCTGACAGCGAAGTATCCCACATTTTTTTTCGGGGCAATTAGATAAACTTACCGGGGTTAACCATAAAAGAGAGATGGAGAACGATACTCCAGTAAAATGTAAATTCCGGCCAGCGACCTGGAAATATAGAAGGAAAGGAGAACTCTTACCCAGGCGAGTGCACATTGAGCAAATGAGAGTGTATATATGCCAGGATGATAGTAGTATGAAAGACAGTGAGAATGAGTGTAAGAAAGATGAATGAGTCAGATACCGACCGAGAGGCAGCACCAACCTGAGGGGAAATGACGCTAGCCTAGTAGGGAATTCGAATTTAGGACGGACGTAAAAAAACGGCGATAACGCTAAAAAAGAGTAGAAAAGGGGGATAGATTCACGTGGAGGAAACTAACTACTACAATAGACTACAGATGTCAATGTAGAAGAACGGGAAAATACAAAAAAAGGGAATTGGACGGTACATAAAATAGAAATGGAAAGAAGTAAGTCGACTAGAGTTTTGTATAGTTATAAGGAAGTGTAAGGTATTGATGTTGAGGGTTATTGTTTTGTAGAATGAATGGAATGCGAAGCAGAGTGTATGAGAAAGGGTTTTCAATGGAGAAGGCAAATTACTCAACCATTGGCGTACATCATTCTGGAAATCAATTAACGAGATTACACCTCCTCAGTAGATTTGGGGGGACGTTGTAACGAATGGGTTGAGTAGAAATTGCCAGAAACGGTGATTTACACTACACGAATGGAATGCATAGATTATAAGATTAAGGCGTTACATTTAAGGGATTTTGTATACTAGAATTAAGTGTAAAAAGTATAAAGTGAACAGAACTTGTGGGTCACAAGAGATTAGGTGAAAACAAACAGTGAAGTGAAAACATTTATTTAGCGGGAAGAGGACATACGAACTCAAAGTTTTAAGTGCCATGGGAGTAAGCGGGAAGTAAAGAAGAACAAAAGACAGGGATCTGTGTGACGTGTTGAATTGTAACCCGTGCAAATCTTTTATGCTACAAATAATGGCTATAATTAGCAGATTCATGCCAAAGGGGGCATAAAACATTTAAGAAGATACGTAAGTAAATCTCACCGAGACGGGTANGTACAAACAATGTACTAAAATTGAATTTAACCGACTACAGAAAGTGAAAATCTGAGTCGTAGGCCAAATCGTTTCTCTTAGCTGCAAAGCCAAGTACCAGACAGTTTAGATGGAATAAAAGCTCTGTTATTCTTTTAAAAAAGTCATTCGAGCGATTATAAACAGTAGATTCACTATTACTGGATCCGAACGTGGATAATTATAGCTGTGGTAGCCAGATAAGACAGTTATTTTAATCCCATCGTGGAAAGGAGGGAAAGAGAAAAAGGATGATTCCAAAGCAGACATTTTGAATAAAACCGAATTCACGAATTAAAATCGGGAAAACCGTACGTATGAACGGCAAGTCATAGTTTCATGAATTGCTTACAAAAAATGAGACATTTTACGAGTAAAAGGGTTGTTTTTCATGATTAAAAAGCCTAAGCTTTTAAATATATATATATCTTGTGTGATGATATCACAGGCGCGTGAGTAGATTAAGAGGTTGTGTTTTATATTCTGTTGGTTGTATTTAATAACGTAGCCACGGACATTTAACTGTTGGGGAATTACGCCAAGCTTAATCAAATTAATTAGATACAAAGTAATCCGTTAAATATTCGTAACACGGTGCACCAAGTTTAAGACCGGTACAAATACTTATGATTACTGGTACTATAATACAATACAGTCTGATATGTGAACATACTTGGTTATATATATAACCATACTTAATAACTAGTGATACTAGTTAACATTGTTCATTAGGAAACAAAGGTCATTATATAGACGGCATACAGCATTTCAAATGTTAAATTAAAAGCCGCTGGACAGGTTGAAAATATATAGTATTTTTGTGCACTTGTACTGATTCTACCAAGGAAAACCCCTTGTATACAATTATATATACCGTGTATGAGATACCAAATATCCCACAAACTGAGAATAAGCCTTCAGCGAGGTTGGCACACTAGTGTTCAATAATGTTAATAGTGAATAAAATAATTGTTTTTCATAACAACTCTGTGTTTGCCTACGTTATTGTAGTTAGATTGAGAGTACTCACAGGTGAATGTTAACACAGATTATTTTTTATACACCGTGTACGTTATTTCCTCAATTGTTGGAGGTGAATCTTGTTAGNACCAATCAGGGTCTGTGACGTGTAACAAGGTAAGGGAAACTGTTTCAAATTGAATTGGTATATGTGTAGGTTTGAGTGGTAGAGTTCAGCAGGTCGTATCCACATACATGCTTGGGAACTGAGGATACAGAACCCAAATAACATCTATTTAGCCGTGGTCAAATGAGAGTAATTATTGAACCTTAATAGAAAATTACAAGAGTGCGGTAATAGTGGTTCTAGTACTAGGGTACAGCTTTATTCTGTGCCTTAACCTGATTATTGTCGATACCCAGGGTCGGGGTCTGGTGACAGTAGAACGACAAACAGAATATAACTTCAGCCACTGCTGTATAAGATCTAACTAGGTGTTATAGTAGGCTATTCGAACTATTTGCTGTGTTGAGTTTAGTGCTTTCGATTGCGATGTGATTGTGCAAAGTCAGCGAGATGATATAGAATGAGTTGATATATGTAAGTAGAGAAGAGTGAGAGGGGAGAAGGTTTCAGACTGAGAAGGAGACGTCACAGATGTTGTGAATAAAACCGTATAACGGAGAGGAAAAAGGGATTTTTGCTAATTGAGTTCTTGCTTTACTTTGTGTCTTTATGGATTTTGTCAATGTGTTGTACAGTTGATTAATTTTGTATAAATCTGTAGAACTTCAATCGTGTTCAATTGTGCACCAATCTACTGTTATAAGGTAAATATGTACTTTCTTATGTTTTGTTGTTATGTTTAAATACGGGTTCCATGTGAAAATAAACGGGACGTGTTGTAAGGTATTGAACACGTATCCCGCACTAAACTTGATGGGTATCAGTTTAACTCCATCCCCTAGTACCTAACGAGGATAGAAATTAACCTTTCCTGAAGTTCGGGACCTCACTCCATTGAATTTGAAGTTCCTCCCAGTAGTGTGCTTTAATTTATTATTGTCCCGGAAGGGTAGTTTTTTATAATAGTTGGGGGCTCAGCTATTTGCGATAATTTTTCAACAGTTTTGTTGTGATTTTTAATCTTTATAAATGCTTAAAGTATTAAAATTTTGTTTTTGCAAAATTTTTTAGTTTTAATGTGTTATTTTGTGCGGATGATTAGCTGTTGTATTGAGTACATTTTTTCCGCTTTTAGAGGGATTAACATACCGTTTGCCGTTAACATTTTTGATATATTTTTCCTCTTGCGCGGATGTATCAGTGTTGGGGTATGAATGAATAAATTAAATATTTAGATTGACTTAACGACGTTACCGTTGATATATAGTTTTGGTTGTTTTTGCCAATTATTTTTTAAGTAAAGTAACTTAATTAATAGTATGTCGGAACCAGCTTTAAGTACAGTCATTACCTTGCTACCACATATAAGCATTTTTACGGGAAGCAAAAATGAACGAACCGTGATATTGTTTTTTGAAGAATTGGAAGAAATTTTGAATTCAGTAGCAGCTTCACCAAATCAAAAACTCTTTGCATGTAAGAGACGGATCCGAAGTTTAGCTGAAACTTATTTGAACTAAAATGACCAAATTCGACAAGAGACAGATTACGGGGTGTTTAAACAAGTTCTTTGTGATAGATTTGCTCCACGTGAAAACATTAATACGGTAATGGACAACATATCTAATTGTTTTCAGAAAGGAAATGAGACTTTATCTCAATTTATCGCTAGATTACGGGCACTTGGTAACACGTTGAAACAGAAACAAGAAATTGCGGAGGTCACTCGTGAAAGAGAAAAGATGCTTTTGACAAGGATTTTTGCTGGGCTGTCCAAAAAATACAGCCCGTTTGTTTTGACAAAAGAACCCAAAACGTTAGAAGAGGCTAAACAAATGGCATTACTTGAAGAAGAGAATACTACCTTGTATGTGCAACGAAAAGTTTGCAGTAGTATTTCGGAGAGTTTTGAAAATGGCACCGGTCCACGAGAAAGTGGGAAAACGAATCAGCCACAGGCACCTGAGGGTATTGTGAGCTTTAGATGTTCAAAACTGGGCCATAAATCATTCGGATGACGAGTAAACATGCAAACACAGGCTACTCAAAACAGACAATTTCGCAGTCAACAAACCAGTAAAGCAAATTTTTAGCCTACTTGCCAACTATGTGGAAAATTTGGCCATCAGGTCAAAGAGTGTTTTAGATATAAACAACTTTTGGATGGGAGCCAGCTTACCAAAAAAAAGGAAAAGTTGGTTGTAAAAATTGCAGAAAACCAGGTACGACGCATATTCTACACAATGTAGAAGCAGGCAAAATTTTGAAAACGAAAATGTAAATGTTGTAAGTGAAACGCCAAATTTGAATTTTCAGTAAAATCTTTTAATAGAGGCCGATTAAAAGATGAGCGACGGAAAAAATGGTATCAGTTAAGAGGGAAGTCCGTATGCGTCATGGATTGGAATAATTCAAGATGTCGGCAGTTGCCGAAATTAGTTGGTTATATTCGTGGACAGATATTCGTCTTCCGTTTTGACACCGTTGCTTCAGTGGCTTTAATTCCCAGAGAACCGTTTCTATTATTATGAATAAAGACTAAGTTAAGAAATAATACAGATTTTAAGCTCGTTAACGCTAAAATCAGCGAATTCCGATTGTTAGGTGTTAGGATTTGGACATTGAAATTAAAAAGCTAAGAGGCACCATTCCATTTGTTGTGGCAGATATAGATAAGATACAAAGATTGACGCAATATTAAATTTGGCTTTTCTCAAACAGTTTGATCTAGTGTACGACGCATAGGCAAATACTTTATGTAACTCGGCTGTAACGATTATCCCTTTGATTGATTTTGAAACGGATAACAGAATTAGCACAGTGGCCTCATTAAGGAAATACACAATCATTCCGCCAAGATGTGAAACTCTTGTTCAACGGAAGGTTAGAAAAAGTTCGACATAAGCGCATCGGTTGTGTTTGAGAATGACGGTTTTGGCACTAGAGGTGTATATTTTGCAAACTCTGTTTCAAATGTCAGCCCAGGGATGACTGTTTTGGTTAGAGCTCTAAATATTTCCGATGTTGAGTTCAAAGCTTTTACGAATGTCAAAATCGGCACCTTGTCTAAATATGACCCAAATATGGAAAGCGAATGTACTTGTGACACAGAGGCGTGCGGGTGCGTAAATTCAGTAGAGTCCGGGGTTGATCAATATGCCAGTGTAGATCCTGATTTGCAATTGGGACACATTGAGGACCCAGATTTAAAGAGACAGGTTTTAGTCCTAGTAATGAGGTATAAGGATGTGTTCGCAAAACACCTTTCCCAGATCAAATACCCACAAAATTGCCCGAAATGAAAATAGAACTTAAACCAGGCGCGCAGTCCAAACGACACAGAGCATACCGGTTACCATATTTACAGACAGATGAAATGAAAACACAAATCAATGAACTCCTTGCAAACAAAATTATACGCCCGTCCACAAGCGTATGGACAAGCCCAGTACGTTAGTTTTAAAGTCAAACAAGAGATACCGTCATATCGTTGACCTGAGATACGTAAACGAAAATTGTGTAAAGGTGAGGTATCCAATAGCCGACATAAGATCCATTTTGGACAGTTTGGGACACATTAAAGTGTTATCAGTCCTCAACATATACCAAGGTTTCAATCAATTGCCATTAGAGAAAAACTCACGTAAACTCACGGGATTTACTGTAAATGTTGGAACGGCCGAAACATTTTACGAGTTGAAGGTCACGCAAATTCGCCTTCCAATTTCAGCAAATTTATTGACCTGGTACACGCTGGAATCAGCGACTGTCCGTTATTACGGCTTATGTAGACGATTTTTTGTTGTTAGTCAGGACAACAGTTCACATTTGGTGGCTTTGGAGAAGCTGTTCTCGCGTCTAGGGAAGTAAATTTGAAATTAGGCCCAGAGAAATGTAATTTGCTCAGGGAAGAAGTTGAGTTTTTGAGTCACTCACTAAGTGCAGAGAGCATAAAACCGTTAACGAAAAACGTGGATAAATTGGTAAATCCAGCCAGACCGACAAATTTAAAGCAATTGAAAGGACTAATCAGTCTTGGTCTTTATTATAAGTCTCACATTCCAATTTTTTTGGTTTTAATGGCACCCTTGATCAGAATGACTTCTCCAAAGATTAAATTTAAATGGTGTGATGATTGCGATGATAGTTTTACCCAACTCAAAGAGATTTTGACTAGTAGTCCAATTTTGAAATTTCCGGATTTGAACCGACCTTTCATTCTTTACGTGGATGGTTCTTCAGTAAATGTAGGGTGTTCCCTAATACTATACTTTTATGGAGTTATTCACCCTGAAGTCTATTATTCTAAAACATTGAATTAGGTTCAAAAGAGATACACATCAATGGAGGTAGAGTGTTATACGTTATATTGTGCTGTCAAAAACTTTCGACCAAACTTATTTGGAGGAGAATTTAACGTGGTTACAGACTGCCGAAATTTGACATTTATGAGAAATATGAAGGACCCGAATACTAGGATAATGAGATGCTTAATGTACTTACATGACTTTGACTTTGATATTACGCACACTATCGCTTCCAAATTGTGAAAAGCAGAATTTTTCAGTCTGGTTTTACAACAAACTCCCAAAGCCGCTCTTCAGTCACAAAATGAGGGACAAAATTTATGTGCAGTTAAATCTAGGCTTGACAAAATAAAGGAGTCCATGGTTAGAGGTAACCAGTTCAAACCTGTAGATTTTTTAACTTGGTCAACCGAGAAAATGGCTACAGAACAACGTAAGGACCAGGTGTTTAAGCCAATTATTAAAAATTTGTTGGCAGAAAGAGAAATTGTTGATTATGTTTTTGATGAACACGGAGTTTTGTTCAGAATTTTTAGGACAAATATTTCCGACGCAAACACTGTTTTGTGTTGTCCAAACACTTTTGTACCTTTAGTCCTACAGTCCTGCCACAATTCAAATTTCGGCGGCAATTTTGGGAAATCTAAAGTGATTAATTTGATTAAGAGAGATTTTTACTTTCCAAATATGTCAAAAGTGGTGTCGGATTACCTTAGAACTTGTGACTGGTGCCAACGAAATAAAAACTACGTGGCCCCACCAGCCCCGTTTGTTAAAAGTAGTATAAATATTAGTTCACCTGTTTTTCAGTTATGCGCACTGGATATTTTCGGCCCACTCCCACAGACGGAAAATAATTATCGATATATAATCACGTATCAATGCTTGTTTACAAAATTCATTGTGTGGTCAAGTTTAGAAAATACTACGGCCTAAACAGTGGCAGGAAATTTCACACGAAACTTAGTAGCTCAGTTCACCCTCCCTGACTTTATCCACTCCAATAGGGGTGCGAATTTCCTATCGGCGACGTTTAAGGGTGTTTGTGACCTATTAGGGGATAAAAGAACAATGATTTGTTCATTTTATCCACAGAGCAATGGATCAGTTGAGTCCACAATGAAGGTTTTGGCACTGATGTTGCGTACATACCAGGCGCAAACAAATTGAGAATGGGATGAAATTTTTCCTTTCATGGCAATGGCATATAATCAGAGTGAACATCCAAGCACGGGAGAGTAACCCTTTAGGTTGTTGTACGGTAATCATCGGAGGTTGCCCCATAATATAAAAGATAAGCCTCAAGAATATAATTATTCAGATGTGCCCACATACGCGGAGATTTGACCCCAAAAGCTTGATTATGCGTTCAAAATTGTAAGGGAAAGTTTTGATACAAAAACCTATGTTATAACAGGAGAAGCGAAGCCTCAGGTTGGGGACCTCGTCTTCTACAAAATCTATCCATTAAGAACAACCGAAAGGTTTTTCCCAAGTGGATCGGGGTATTCAAGATACATAAATTGTTGGACTATAATGCTGTGGTTATATTTCAACTCCCAAATTTTGAAAGTTTTATGACCCAAGTTAACCATCTTCGTCCGTATAATGAAAGAAATACTATTGATGCTGTAGGGGGAACAGAGAGTGATGTAGAGGGACAAAGTGTTAATATTGATAATGTTGTACAAAANGACGAGAAAGAATTGCCAAATGTGCGGAGAAAATCGTACAATTTACGAAGTAAATGTAAAAACAGGTTTGATATACTAGTTTCAGACACTTGATTAGCTGAGTTGGATTTTCCAGCACAGACAGACTTTCAACTCCCTTCCTAAACACCGATCTCTTCGTCCGCTCCGGCTCGCCGAGTTCCGACACCCACACACACATGAGAGTTTACTCAACCACCGTCCCCTCCTCCTTCCTACACACCTGTTACAAGAAGCATGTCACGCGCCAACACATCAAGAATAAATGAAAGTAGCGGAGTTCAAAGGGCAAGGAGTGCACGTAGTAATGACAATCCTAGCCCGCAACAAGTTAGATATAATCTAAGAAACAGAGTGATTCCCCGAATTAACGACCCAAGCGATGTACAACGGTATTCGTATAATGAAGAAGTTTTGTATATGATAGAGAATAGTGGTTATGCGGATCAAATCAGCGCTGATCCAAATTTGGCTGATATTATATAACGAAGTGGCTTAAGAAACGCCCATGACTTAGAGGCAATGATATTAAATCAATCCTTCGTGGCGGCTGATATGAGTAACAGCACGACTGGAGCATGATTTAACAGGGGGCACAACCCCAACACATCACAGTCCAAGCACAAGCACAGGTCATGAAATACGTCACTCGAGTCCCATAGAAAGCACACAAATACACCCAGACAGAAATTTGGACATCTCCAGCGGGCAAATCAGGATATCTCAATATCTTCTCCGGTTGTAGGGCAGGCACTGTACAACTTACAGTTAGAAGATTCAAATCTTAACATGAGAGGTCAACCGTTCGTTGGACTAGAAATAGCAGACATAATAATTTTGATGAACAGGGAGATTAGTTTGTAAGGTAACGAGAGACAAAATAGGAGTTGTGCATGTTGCAAATGTAAGAGTTTTTTGTCCTGCACATATTCTACCAGAAATTGAGCAAAAATTGACTTCGTTTCGTATATATATTCACAATGGCCTCATTATTCATAGGCCCGTTGTCTTACTTGGTCACATATGTATGGGACATCTTCCCGTAGTATTCAATACACTTCACAGCACTCAAATTCGTGTAATTCTTCCAATTTTATCAATCTTCTGTCCCTTCACATATTACCCTTCTGTTCATGTCTCGTTGTCGATTCCAACCCCTTTCCGCTGGTGCAGCGTTGTCACATGTCCCACCGGTAGTCAACTATTATGCTTCCTTGGGCACCTTCCAAAACTGCCCTAAGTTTGTGCTACCTTTGAAACAGTCACTGTTTTGTTCTGTAAATAACTCCAGCTACTAATTTAAGCGCACTACAATTTTCTCCATTATTCTGTTACAATTTGTTCTGTCATTTTCGTGTCCAAACAATTTTATCTGCTTTCATTACGTTCCCCACTTTCCGCGAGTTCACTGATTTCTCAGTTCGACAGTAATCGTTTTTCGTCCGCGACTTCCGGTTGTCTTGATGAACGTTGTCGCGTAGGCCAGTCCACCTCATCTCGTTGTTCTGATTACCACCTGTCCTCCCGTGATTGGCTGAACGATATTTCATGACTCATGTAAAACAGAGTTTTCCGCGATAGTACTAACTAGTACTCGTTTTCTCCGTATTATTCTCCAGAAAGTACTAAAGAAAAATTACTTTATTTTTGGGATTAAAATAACACCAAAATAATAATTAAACTTAACTCAATAAGGAAAACAGTCTTAAAACTCAAAAAGAGTCCAGTCTCTTTACATCCCCCTTTCTAAACTCTACTTCCCTATCAACGACCTTCGACGATGAGACGTGGTTGGTGACTGGATACATAACCATTGGTTGAAGTTCTTGAGCTTAAACTTAAAATCGATAACCGTAGTCTTTCTCGAATTTATCTTACATGCATCTACCTGTGGTCTTACTGGGTCCCACGACCTTTGGTTACAATATGGCAAGGCTAGATACACACAAACATCCCTAAGTGGACGGACGGTATATACATAGATACTAAAAAAAAATTGTTTACAATTTTATACATTGTAATAAAAATCAGTACAAATAATACTTTTCACTCACTTTCATTAACATTCTGTATGTTCATATTATTCACATTAATAATCATGGGTAGCTGAGGGCCACCCTTTGCACTCGATCTACTGTTTCACCTGCTGCGGTGGCTAGTGTCCCACCACTTTCTCTCTGCAGCTCCGCTTCATCACAAGATACGTGGTTTCTGACTAATTAGTGCGGCAGTCCTTCTCCTTCTCACCATTGGGTTGTTGTTTCTCGGCATTCATTTCCACCTCAGGGAAGCCTGCCTCTTCTGCATGTTTTGGTTTACCACAGTGTACATCCTCAAAAAAAAAAAAACTGGAGCCAGTATTCATCCTTAAAAGCGTTTAACCCCCCAAATAAACACAAAACCTGTATAGTGCTCTGATGGAGCTTAATTCCCGTTAATTAAACAACATATACTAATGGTCACTCGACCAATACTACGAGTCTTCCCGGACTCCTACGATTAACATCTATCAACTACTATTAAGTTGTGCACAAACCGCGAATTAATCTTCAAAGTCGGTTTATCAAAAGGGAGGGTTCTACTAGGAACAATTTCGCGAAAGTACCCACGATTTATCTATATTCCCATTATTACTCATTTACTAACAAAATCCCCAATGTATATACAAAGGTCCTTAATCATTCTAATTCTTCCCGGACTTCACATAATGTTGCAACGTTGCACTTACTAATTCTACATTCTCTCTAAGAGAATAATATCGCTACTAACTAACGGATGTATACATGGATCTCTCCATTCTACACTAATCTAGGGGAGAGAGAGATCCTTCTTCTCCATTCAGAGTGACAGTTCCTAACTACCATCACTCCAAGGTGCCTTCCTGGCCGTGGCATCCAGATTTCTGCAAAATACAAAGATCATTAACCATGTTCAAGTGTGTGTTTCGTGTGACGCGCATTTCCGGTAATATCAGTGTCTATGATGTTCAACAGAACCACCATCTTACCGATTCCTTCTATTCACACTTATGAATCCTACACTGTATGCAAATTACACGCACTGAGGGAGGGATCTCGTCATCGCTGTACTGTATCTTTCTTGCTTTTCCACGCAAGTCTTTATGAATGGATTTCTTCTCCAATCATATTTCACTTAGTAGCACTTATCTATACACACCATTTATAGACGTCCACTTCGTCTCTTAAGACTATAAACACTCACTATATGCACTATTGTGGAGTCCTTAGCAAATATTCACTGTGATCGCTCCCTTTTTATACAAGATGAACTTGTCCGTTTCCTGACTTTGTTAGTTCACCGTCGTCAGCCTCACTTGTCAGAGCTGGAGTTCCTGCTGATTTATCCTCTTCCAAATCAATCAGCATCGGTTCCTGGTTCCTGGACTCCGTTGTATCAACCTTTGACTCGCCTGAAGGTTCAGTTTAGCCGAGCATGGATCTAAATACTAGCAGTATCCTCGCCTCCAAGGTATTTCGGGGACCTTTCTTACTAATCTTGTCAACTGGACAATCTGCTTTGGTAACCTTACTGAATTCCGGATTCTGGACGTTGTTACCAGCCACATCTGGGAGTTGAATGTCCAAGTTTCCAGTACATGCTTCCTTGGTTTCCACTGACGGGGTCGTTTCCTTTGGCTTATCCCCCATGGATTCTACCTTCGGATTGTATGGTTCAGTGATACCAATTACATCACCAAATCTAAGTAGTGGTCTCGTCACTACATCGACTTCAGCATCATTTCTCTCCTCAGTTGCTTGGGCTGGTTCAATCGCCTCTTCGGTATCTGCGGCACTCCGTAGTACGGCGTCTGGCTTGTCTCTCACGTCGATAGGCGATGACTGTGCTTGATGCTCCTTTAATTCCTCATGGTTTCCCAGTTCTTGGACTTCTCTCTCAATTTCGTCCTCCGGGGTAAGGCCGTTAACGAGTCCCACACCTGTGATGGGATCTCATATTGTTCCGTTTCATTTCCGCTTCCCATAACCGTGGCTGTCGTGGATGGAACACTAAACAATAGGTGCATTAGCATATTTGCTCTAGCCTCATCGTCATCTTGTTCCTCTTCCCAAGTAGTGGGTAGGGACCGCTGTTGAAGTAGTCTTCCTTGATACTTGTTCTGTAACTGCCCTAGTCTCGCCAAAGCTCGTTCTGTCGAAGGTTCTCTGACACCTCCTTCCTCCTCGTCTGAGGACTCTCCTAGGTGGTCTCCTATCCACCTGTCTAGTAGTCGTTTGGCCTGTTGGCGTGCTTTACCTACAGACACTTCAGCCTCGCTTTCAGACGTCTCTGTCTCGGCGGGGTTCAATCTCTCTAAGAAGCTTGTGGTTGGTTTCCTTCGTGTGTAACTTTCCGACAGCCTTTGTAGCTTTTCCAGTTGCTTCGTCATGTTTGCGGCTTTCTCCTGCAATTCTGGACATTCATCGTTTGAACTAGTTTCTCTAGCGGGTGTGTCGTACGCGAGATCCTCCACTCTGTTCCGTATATTGTCCAGCAGTAACGAAAATTCATCCTGCAGCTTTAGCACTCGATTTCTCACGTCATCCTCACGTGCTTGCCGTTCTCCCGACGACTCGCCATTCTCACTGTTTCCCGCACTCTCTGACTCCTCAGAAGATTCCGTCTCTTCTCTGTCCCTGTTCCTCATGGCTGTTGCTTGGGTGCGTCACTTTGAAAACTAGTTGCCTTCGGTACCATTCTGTTCATTAAACGGTACCTCACTTGCGACTGATTAGCTTGTCTCCCTGATCTATTTGCAGGGTTCCCAGAGCTGTTTCCTCTTGGAGACCGCCTTGCCTCAGCGTGCGCTCCTTGCTTTCGGGATTCGTTTCCTGTACTCTTTCTATAGTCATTATTACCAGCTCTACGGGCGGTATCCATTCTGTCGGTTTCGTTCTTAATCGTATCCTCTCGCAGAGTCCGACTTCCATCCTGGCGAGACTGTAGACTTAGAGATCCTATCCCTAAGGTTCTGCTCGACTCGTTTCGCGAGTCTCAGTCGCTCCTATTCATCTGGTTCATTAGATCCTCGTGATTCCTAATCAATTCATCAATTTGCAGCCCAGCTTGTCGTATCCAATCCTCACTAGAAGGGTTCCGTTCCGCATACGACGTAGCCTCCTCTCTCTCTGTATGGCATGTCCTGGGGTTGAATTATTCCCTGTTGTGCCTCTGTCAGTAGTCGTGGTATCTTCCCTTCTCGGAGTGACTATGATCTCACCTCGGGATTCAGACTCCAATAACACTGGGGCAGGTACAAATTCCGGACATTCACAGTTCCACACTGTGGGAGCCTGGCCTCTGCTTCGTAACGGGTAAGAATGGGGGGTAATGTTCTGCCTGTCCGTCCTTCTCTTCCTAGCACTCTCCTCTTGAGATGTACCTTCTTGGACTTGAGATGTTGGACTTGTAAGAGGCAGCGTCATCTGCTCCCAGTCAACCTCGTCATCAGCTGCTTTGTCGAATGCTTCTTTGACCTCTTCCTCGTTTGGATACGATTCTCTGACGTGTCCTCGCTTTAGACGGTCCAAGTGTAACTTCTTGACCTTCTCTCTGGGGTTGTATATCGACCTTATCTCGTACACTAGCTTATCTAGGACCTTGGTCACTCGATACGGTCCCCAGTAAAGCTTTTCAAAGTTAGCGGTTCTTCCAGGCTTCGTCACTGGATTGTACAGGTAAACGGTGTCTCCTAGACTGAACGTTTCCATACGCTGGTTCTTCTCTCGCTGTCTTTGGTTCGTCTCCGACGCTTTCTTCAAGTTGTCCCCTACTTGTTCATAGACAACTTGCATAGTCCGAAGCTTCTCGGACACATATCCTCGGTCGTCATGCTCACCTATTGCATAATTCTTGATCGGTTTACTCTGTACCGTGTAGGGCATCGTTGGGTCCCTCATGAAGTTCAAGAAGAATGGTGAGTATTTCGTGGACGTATGTACACTCGTTCAGATGGCTAACAGGCACAATGGCAGGACTTCATGCCTGTTCCTCTGTTGTTGGTCCACCCAATATCTAATCGTTCCTTTGATTATTCCATTCAGGCGTTCTACGCTGCCATTGGTCTGGGCGTGCGCTGGACTGCTGTGGAGCTTACTAATACCTAATTTCTCACACATTTCCGTGAATAATGCGCTCATGAAATTACGTCCCTGGTCTCTTAGTATTCTCTGGGCTACTCCATATCTACTGACAATCTTATTCAAGAAGACATTCGCTACTGTCTTCGCTGATATCTCGTGCAAGGGAAAGGCCTCAGGATACTTCGAATAATAGATCCTATATGACTAGCACATACTTATGACCTTAGGTCGATTCTATAAATCGTCCGATGATATCCATTCATACGGATTCCCAGGGATATTCCGCATCGTTCACATCGTTATACTGCAATGGAGCCTTTTCTATAGGAGGTTTCTTAAATTGCTGACATACCGAACAAGTCTTGCAGTACTCTTTGACGTCTTTCTTCATGGTGGGCCTCCAGAAATTCGGTAAAACACGATTCAAGGTCATCTCATAACTAAAGTGCCCGCTCCAGATTTGGTCATGGTGGGCCTTTAGCACAATTTTCACCATGGTTCTAGGTACACACAATTGAGAGTGTTCCTCACCCCGTGGTCTATATGATATCTTGAACAGGACATCGCTGGGTCCCAGGATAAATCCTGCTTCGTATTCTCCTCGTTGTAGCTTGGCCTTGATGACTCCATACTTGTCAACCTTCGCTTGGTCTTCGGCGATCCATACACTGTTGTCAAGAAGAGTTCTTCCTTCAGTGATGTTTGCTACTCTAACAGAGGCCTCGGTTCTGCTTATTTCATCAGCTGCAACGATTTGAATGATATCCTCCATTTTAGGCTGCCTCCTCGTCGCGGTTATGACTCTGCTGTCTGCCATTCTTTCTTCCTGGTCCTGCTGCTGGTCCTTGACTGTCAATCGACTAAGGGCGTCTGCATTCCCGTGTGCTCTACCTGGTCGTGTTCCCACTACAAAGTTGTACTCTTGTAGCCGTATCATCTATCGACATATTTTGGAGCAAGGGTTCTTTAAAACCATCATGAACTTCAATGGGTTGAAGTCTGATACAACTGTAAATTGCTCTACTCCCCAAAGGTGTACTCTAAAATGTTCAATGGCCTTCAGGATTGCAAGTGCCTCACGTTCCACCACGCTGTATCGACTTTCTGCTGGTAGGAGTTTGTAACTGTAGTACCCCACTGGTCGGTCTCCTTATGGGTATGGCTGGCTTAGTACAGCCCCAACTGCGGATTCGCTCGCATCACAATGCAAGATGTAAGGTTTCATTGGGTCTGGGTACCTTAACACCTCAGCTGAAATCAGTCCTTGCTTCAACTTGAAAAATGCATCTTCACATCTTTCATCCCATCAAAATGCCCGCTTGGTGGACGTAAACTCTGTAAGTGGCAGGTCTATCTCTGCATAGTCGTTCACGAATCGACGATAATAATATGTTAAGCCTGAAAATGAACGTAGCTTGCTTAACGTTCTAGGTTGAGACATGCTCTCTACCTTCTCCACATAACTCCTGTATGAATTTATGCCATTCTTAGTGGCCACAAATCCTAGAAATTTACATTCTGGCTTTGCGAAACTGACCTTGCTGGGTTTCAGGCACAAGATGGCCTCTCTCAGCTTCATAAACAAAGCTCCTAGCCGCTTCAAATGCGTGTCGAAATCCAGGCTCTTTATTACAATGTAGTCAAGGTATGGTAGATATGATTCGCTATCTTCTAAGCTGCCTATCAGTTCGACAATCAATCTCTCGAAGAATATTGGACTCGTGGACAGCCCCTGTGGTAATGTGGTGTAGCGATATTGGGCTCGACCGACGGAGAACGCCGTGATGTCTCTCGACTCTTCTGCTAGAGGTATCTGGTTGTATCCAGATGCCAAATCGACACTGGAGAAGATGGCGCTTCCTGCTAGCTTGTTAAGAGTATCTAAAATATGGGGTAAGGGATAAGCATCGCTGATCACTTGTTTCCTATTGATTTGCCTCAGATCCAAAACTGCACGATGACTGCCGTCTTTCTTCTTCACCAACATGATTGGGCTATTATATCCTGATCTTGCCTCTTCTATTATGCCTGTAGATTTCAATCGCTGAATTTCTGCATCCAAAATCGCTTCCTGCTTTTGTTGAATACTCTTTGACGTAATGGCTCTGATCCCAGTTTTAACTGTATTATGTACTCAGTTAAATTCGTAACCCCAAGTTCCGTTTTATCCTTTGCGAACACGTCTCGGAATTCCCATATCAGCTTCCATAACTGATCTCCTTTTCTCTTTTTACAGATGTGATAGCTCGAAGTCTTCTCGAGTTAAGCTACTTAGCTCCCTCATGTTGTAGTCCCGCTGATGCTGGTTCTTTACTTTTTGTTCGTATCATTCTACAAATCCACACTTTCAATTGCGTCCACATTTGACCTTGTGTGTCTACACATTCATCACTCTGATAGTAATCGTGTTGTCATCGGAGACTGTGGCAACACTATTAGCACAGTAATTCCCTTTCTTTGTCCACTGCGTTGGATGGGGTGTATATACAACCGTATCTCCTTCACTGTAAGGAGCTGCAACTTTAACAGTTACTAGTGCTTCTGATCGTGCCGGAATAGTAACATGTTTCCATGCACTCACAGCAGCTGGTTCTCTTACTCTCGATCTCATTGTCTCTCTGGAGGTCTCTTCATCGCTGTCTGAGCTGTCGTGTCTCTGATCTGTACGCTTAGTAGTCTCTGGGGGTTGTACAGGTTGCCTATTTCGTTGAAATTGTCGTCTTTGTTTCTGCGACTTTCCTTTTCGAGTTGACCTCCGTCCTTTTCCTTGTGGGCTGCTGGTTGGCAGTATTCCCTCCTGTGTGTCCGTTCACTTCTCTTGTTCAGGGGCTTCTCGTCGGATCTCCACGTTATTGCAGTTTGTCCTCACCAGCCTGTTCCCATCTGTAGGTGGCTGTCGGGTTACTCGAATTTCATGTGTGTTTGCCTCATGCCTGTCGGTATTGTACACTGGCTTTTGAGGTTTCACATGGTCGCAGCAGGGCTGGAGGTACGGCTGTGTCCTCTCTCTCGGTTCTCCACAACATCGCTGATGTCCTGTAAGCGTTTGGGCATAATTGCATCTGCTATCGTTGGGCCGTTGAGATCTCAGCTGACTGCTTTCCCCACAACAAGTGTNNACTTTTCCTCGAAATGTAGGTTGTACTGGACTGTAGACTGTCATACAACAGGTTTGCTCGTCATCGTAGGTCGGCATGTAATGCGAGCACGGATGTCGGCTTTTCATGTTGGGCAATTCGTGTCTTTGCTGGTTGCAGCTACAATCTCCTCTGTACCTGCTATTTCCAGTGTGTCCTTGCCTCATACATGTACCTCTATCAATTGCTGGCCTGCATCCTGTCGGTTGCACTTCAGCTCAAATCCTTCCCCTAATTGCTTCTGGGTTAACGCTGATCATGTCCACTAAACTCGTTATACCTGCATGTGGTTTGAAGGCAATCTCGTCTCCATTCTTCAGTCTCAGAGTCCTCCTCGGGAAATCAATATTACAGCACCAAGCTTCCAAAAAGTCTACTCCCAGGAGAATTTCTACCCTGTCTTCCGATGGTTGCTTCGAGATTATGAAGGGAAGTTTCTTCTCAATGGTTTCCACTCGTAGTGAAAGTAGGAAGGAACCCATAAATACGATTTTCTCACCTGTGACAGAGTAATAACTCTTTACGTTCTGTATTTGGGCGACCTTTTGGTAGGGAATGTAAAGGTTAAAGAAGTCTGCATCTAATATAGAACAAATACTTCCGGAGTCCACTAAACATCTGACGGTAACCTGATTCAAAGTTCCAGTTATTACGAGACACCCCAACACTTTATCAATCCCTCTTCTGCTATATGTGCTTCCTACATTATTGACGTTTGCTGATGGGACCCCTTAGATGATGGCACGTCGTCACCACCTGCATCTAAAGGGGTAGTAGTTTAAAGACTCTGCTCCCCTCTGTTGCTGTCTGCTTGGTCTTGGTCGGGGTTCGCTCCTTGGTTTGGCTCCATTTTTGTTCCCATTTCCTCGCTTGTCAGTTCTCCTGCTGACCTGACTAGTGGTTACCGGCTCTCTCCCCTTACTAGGAAATCTGCTTGGGCAGTCAGCGGCTCTATGGTTAAGTCCCTCACATCTGAAGCATCTAAACTCCCTCTGTGGTTCAGGGTCACGCCTATCTTGCCTACTTGGCAATCTACCCTGTCGGTTAGGCAACCTATCCTGCCTACCTCTATCCTGACGAATAGGTTTCTCTCTTGGCCTCTCTGATCTTCGATCATCTGGGTGTTGCCTGTATTCTCATCGATTCTCTTTGACATAGCTCTCAGTATAGTCAAGTGCTGGGTCCTGGCTTTTTGAAACACCGAGTTCTGTTAGTGCAGCTACCTGCTGCCCTATTTTCTCTATTTTACGTTCCAAAGTGCTTTTCTCACTTTGTTTATTGCTCGGCGCTGGTATCGGTGACGAACCTTCAAAGTCCTCCTCCTCATAATGATTGCTGACGCGGTTTCTTGGAGCATGTCTAGGTGGCGCTGATGTCTGCGGCAAAATTTCGTCGCTATCTTCCTCATATAGGGCACTGGCACGAGTTCTTCGGTTCACATTACGTGGCACTGGGCGATGGGCCAATTCTTCACTACTATCCTCCTCGTCCTGGCTACTGACGCGAGCTCGTGAAGCCATCTTACGTGGTACCGAAAAACGAGTCGAATTTTCATAGCCGTCTAACTCATACAGGCTGCTAAACCGACGTCTTGACGTCATTTTCAAGTTACTCTCTTCGCGCAAAGCAGCCTTAATGGAATCTTCCAAAGTTTTCGCCTTTAAGTTTAACACAAAACGTTTAATGGACGGCGCCAGTCCATTTTCAAAAATCGCCTTTAGTTGTGCGTCCCTGTACCTCACCAATTCCCCGCTTCCATTATCTGGAAATGCTACAAAACCCACATTTTTTAAACGGTCAGCTTACTCGACTACGGATTCATCTGCAAATTGTCGAACCACTAATATTTTCTGTAATTTTATTGATCTAGGTTCCAATTCTGTGTACCGCTCAACTAAACGCTGCTTAAAAGTATCCCATTCCTCAATTTGTCTCAGTTCTAGGTTTTCTCTAACATACTGTGTGGCTTTTCCCCGAAGCTTCGATCTAATGATCGAAATTTGCTGAATGTCTGACAGTTTCGAGTCTTTACTGATTTGCTCGAAAAATTCAATGTAACCCTTTATTGGATCATTCGAATCCTCACCAGTGAATGTTGGAAGCAGATTAGTGAGGTAGAACATTGTCTGTACTGTAGCTTCTGCCATTTTGAAAAGGGTAGATAAACACTTTTTTGTTTAACAAATTCTCAAAAAATAAAAAAATCACAAGTTCGAGTTTAATTCAGAGTTCACCTATCCGACTCTTGTATCACTTCGTAGCCTACTTAACCGCAATCTAGGGGCGTATGTGTATCCTACTTGTATTCTAAGTCTCGTGTTTGTTTCATGCAAACCGTGTACCTAATGTGTAAACTTAGGATTTAAACACCAACTATGTCATGCACCCTTGTATTTCTGCAACTATTCCATACATGCAATTCTACACAGCATGCATATCATGCATTTCTCTCCCAACACAAAATCCCAATGCACCGCAAAAAATTTGGGACGCCGGGGCTGAAAACGAAAACACCACGAGCACAACCGTTCGCGAGAAAAAAAATGCTGGAACTTATCATGCAACTAATATATGTTCGCTGTAACTGTTATCGACTCGCAGTAGCCTAGGCTCTTAATTTTAAATTAAATCTGATTCTTAAAATCAAACTACTGTATTTATTTTTAATTAAATTGCTAAAACTACAATGTTTTTAATGAAAAAAAACAAGGTGTTTAATTAAATGTGTTTTTCCTCTAAACACACGAAAAACTCTGCATTTATCTTTAATGAAGAAACCTAGTTCAGTGTAATTAAACTGCTTAAAACTAGAATGTTTTTAATGTAAAAAAACAAGGTGTTTAGTTAATTTTTTTTTCCAAAACAAAAAAAACACATGCATCTAGCTTTACTTAAGAACCCTCTGTAGGTCTAAGTAGGTGTTATTCTCACTGCTTCAAAAAACAAAACAAATGTTCTTCATTTTAATTAAAAACCAGTGTGTTTAGTTTGAATAAACTATATTTTTTTCCAAAACACCACAACAATTGCGATTTCAATTACAATTGTGTTTAACAAAAACAATGCCTGTGTCTGTATTTATACTCGTGTGTCTAAAAAAACATGTATGTACCTTCAATTACAAAGTGTGTTTTACCTACAATACCATGTATGGATATTGAGAAGAACAAAAAAAGTGTTTTTAATTTGAGTGAAAACAGTCTAAAAAACAACAATGCCTTCAATTTCAATTTAAAACCCAAGCATAATTTAATTAAAACCATGCTGTTCTCACAAACGCAATGTATTAAACTTTAATTAAACTATCTTAAAAAAATCGTTCCGACTTGTATTTAAAAAAAAACAGTGTGTTTAACCTTTAATGAACTATGTTTTCCGTAAAACACAACGCACTTATTCCTGTAATTTGCTACTGTGTAGACCTATTTAGTTTTAATATAACTGTTTAAAACAACAACAAGGTATGTATGTTCGTTTCAAAAACACCGCTTGTATCCTTTACTTAAAAAAAACAGTGTGTCTTCAAAATAAAAAAAATGTATCCTTCATTTAAAGACAACAACACCAGTGTGTTTTCAAAGAAAAAATGTATCCTTAATTAAAATTAGGTTGTTATCCATAATTTAAAATAACGCTGTGTACTTATTTAATTTTAATTATACTATGTTTCTAAAAAAACATGTGTCTAAATTAAAAAAAAAATTTGCTGTAAAAATTGTGCCGATACTACAAAAATGTTTCTGCGTTTGTTCGCAACAGTGTGTAGTGGCTTTCTGAATGCCGTGTCAAATTATACAGTGGTCGCTCAGTATTTAAGGACATATTTAGCTTGCGATGCATTTAATCCGTTCAAGTAACTTCATAGAAAAATTTAAGTTGGGTCCCAGTGTCATCTTCCGGGACAGACGTGCTTCGTTTTCGTCGTTGTTTATATAGTTCGGGTATGACCTTACCTTACTTTGACGTTACCCTACAGTGGCCCGCTATTTCCCCGTTAAGAAGACATTCTTTTGACTTCGTTGTTACCATAACATTGGGGGCAGTAGGAATTCCGTGTTGTCGACATCTTTGATATCCACCGGCTAACTGTTTCTCATAATGGGCGTAGGTTCGGCCCTTTGTCGACCAACACGGTAGGAAGTTACTAGTGTATCTCACATGTGGCAACCCTGGGTGCCTACATTTAAGTGTATTTTCATCGCAGGCAGTCCTGCCTTTACCAGTCTACCTAAAATAATATTTTAGTTTTTTATGGTAACAGCTGTAAGTACATAGCCATACACTCGTGTAATTGTTTGTGATATTGCCTACCCCAAATATGGAATTGTTAAATATTATACATCCACACACTACGGTCTATATTTTGTTGTCTACAGCTGGTTATTTTCGTACAGTACATACTCGGGTTTCACACCATCTAATTCCATATTTGGCGTAGTAGTGTAAAGAAAGGAGCAACTAGGCTATTACAGCTATCACAGTCTATCAACTGGGTTAAATTTTACACTGATTTCAAAGGTTATTTATACCTAATTAATTAAACACACATTTAATATGACTCATTATATATTCATACCTTTTAAATATCCCTGCCTATGTCCATAAACTGCGAAGTACAGAATGCCACGCCGCTCAAGACTGCCTAGTCATGGACCCACGTCACCAGTGTCGTAGGTCGAACTATCATTCCATAACGTGTTACTCTCATCTCATTTAATAATTCCATCAGCCAATCACTTCAGATAGGATGGACTTCACTGGGACAATATATAGGCCGCTCCCTTTCCTCTGCTTAACTGTTCGTCTGTCGTATTAGGATTCTCGTTCAGTCTCTGTTCATTGTTTCATCCTGGTACTCTGTTCTATCTATTTCCACACACTAACGCCGGGAGGTTACACGTATGATCCCTCGTTTCATATATATATTCACAATGGCCTCATTATTCATAGGCCCGTGGTCTTACTTGGTCACATATGTATGGGACATCTTCCCGTAGTATTCCATACACTTCACAGCACTCAAATTCGTGTAATTCTTCCAATTTTATCAATCTTCTGTCCCTTCACATTTTACCTATCTGTTCATGTCTCGTTGTCGAATCCAACCTCTTTCCGCTGGTGCAGCGTTGTTACATGTCTAACCGATAGCCGACTATTATACTTCCTTGGGTACCTTCCAAAACTGCCCTAAGTTTTTGCTTCCTTGAAACAGTCACTGTTTTGATCTGTAGATAAGTCCAGGTACTAATTTAAGCGCACTACAATTTTCTCCATTATTCTGTTACAATTTGTACTGTCATTTTCGTGTCCAAACAATTTTATCAGCTTTCATTACACTCTCCATTTTCCGCGAGTTCACTGGTTTCTCAGTTCGGCAGTTATCGTTTTTTGTCCACGACTTCCGGTTGTCTTGATAAACGTTCTCGCGTAGGCCAGTCCACCTCATCTCGTTGTTCTGATTACCACCTGTCCTCCCGTGATTGGCTGAAAAATATTTCATGACTCATGTAAAAATGAGTTGTCCGCGATAGTACTAACTAGTACTCGTTTTCTCCGTATTATTCCCCAGAAAGTACTAAAGAAAATTTACTTTATTTTTGGGATTAAAATACCACCAAAATAATAAT
>KZ872707.1:11334-31126 GCA_003456935.1 Machilis hrabei
GCGTGAAGTGTGAGAGATGGTTATTAAACANTTAAAATTATATTAACAGCTAGATTAACACCATACTTGAATATAGAATCAACCCACTCGCTTCCATCCAGTCAGATGCTATATGGAGATGAAAATATAAAATGGTTTAAGTTAGGGTCTATAGTTGAAGGGTGGTCAGGTTAGGTTATGGAGATGAAGGATGGTCAGGTTAGGTTAGGAACGGTAGCTGAAGAGAGTTGGGTTAGGTTTGGAGTTGCAGGGAGGTCAGGTTAGGTTAGGTAAGGTACTTGAAGAAAGCTTCAGCCCACTCGCTCCTCTCACTCCACTCACTCTACTCACCCCACTCACTCCACTCGCTCCACTCACTAATCCCGCTCCTCCCGCTCCTCCCGCTCCTCCCACTCCACTCGCTCCTCCCGCACCTCCCGCTCCACTCACTCCACTCTCTCCTCACGCTCCTCCCACTCAACTCGCTCCACTGGCAGCGAGTGGTTCTCGAAATCCCAAAAAGTCCCCTACTCACTGGTGGATGCCTCTCCTTGTTAGCTATCGTTTGAAATAGAAAAACCAAAGATATTGAGATTAAAGCTCGAAATACACATACATTAATTTTATGTGCTTATTCCCTTTAACAGTCACTACAGAGCCTAGAATATTGAAATTATAAAGAAATGGTTGATAATTAAATTTTGAGTGCGCAAAAAGCTGCATATAGGACATACGTTTTTACCATTAAATCTTTAAAAATCATATAAACTCTAAAAATCCAAAATGGTAGTTGATGAAGTTACAAATATTCGTTATTCACCAATAAAACCTAAAGTTACAGTTCGATTTATAAATTTCAAACACTGGTGGTTGCTCCTCGGTGTTAGCTATCGTTTCAAATAGAAAAATCAAAGATATTGAGAATAGTGTTCAAAATACACCTAACATTTATCATTAAGAGTTTAATCCCTGTAGAATTCCAAATAGAGCCTAAAATATTGAAATTATGAAGATATGTTTGATTACTAAAATTATAGAGCTCCAAAACTGCATATTTGACATATGTTTTTAGCATTATATCTTTAAAAATCATATACACTCTAAATATCGAAAATATTAGTTGATGAAGTAACTTCAATTCGTTATTCACCTATAAAATCTAAAGTTACTGTTCGATTTACAAATTTCAAACACTGGTGGATGCCCTTCGTTGTTAGCTATCGTTAAAAAATAGAAAAATTAAAGATAGTGAGAATAGTGGTAAAATACACCTACATTTAACATTAAGTGTTTACTTTAATCCCTGTAAAAGTAAATATAGAGCCTAAAATATTGAAATTATGAAGAAAAGTGTGCGAAAAGCTGCATGTAGGACATATGTTTTTTCCATTATATCTTTAAAAATCATACACACTCTAAAAATCCGAAATGGTAGTTGATGAAGTAACTTCAATTCGTTTATCACCGGTTAAATATAAATTATCTGTTCGATTTTCAAATTTAAACACTGGTGGATGCACCTTTATGTTAGCTATCGTTTGTTAAAGAAAAATCAAAGTAATTGAGAATAGTTTTCAAAATACACCTACATTTAACATTAAGTGTTTAACCCTGGTAAAACTCAAAATAGAGCCTAAAATATTGAAATTATGGAGAAATGCTGATAACTATAATTCAAGTGCACTAAAAGCTGCATATAGGACATACGTTTTTACCATTATATCTTTAAAAATCCTATACACTCTAAAAATCCGAAATGGTAGTTGATGAAGTAATTTCAATTCGTTTATCACCGGTAATATCTAAAGTTACTGTTCGATTTTCAAATTTCAACCCTAGTGGATGTTCCTCGTTGTTATTTATCATTTGCAGTAGAAAAATCAAAGATATTGAGATTATTGTACGAAATACACCTACATTAACTTTATGTGTATCTTCCCTTTGAAAGTCACTACAGAGCCTAGAATATTGAAATTATGAAGAAATGCTTGATAACTAAAATTTAAGTACGCTAAAAGCTTCATATAGGACATAAGTTTTTACCATTATATCTTTAAAAATCATATACACTTTAATAATCCAAAATGATAGTTGATGAAGTAAGTTCAATTCGCTATTCACCGGTAAAATTTAAAGAGATTGTTTAATTTTCAAATTTAAAACACTGGTGGATGCCCCTCATTGTTAGCTATTGTTTGAAATAGACAAATCAAACATATTAAGATTAGTGTTCAAAATATAACTACATTGATCATTAAGTGTTTATTCCCTGTAGAAGTCTCTATAGAATGTAAAATATTGAAATTATGAAGAAATGCTTGATTATTAAAATTGTAGAGCTCGAAAACTGCATATAGGACATAGTTTTTACCATTATATCTTTAAATATCATATTCACTATAAATATCCAAAATAGTAGTTGGTGAAGTAAATTCAATTCGTTATTCACCGATAAAATTTAAAGTTACTGGTCGATTTTCAAATTTCAAACAATGGATTCTTAGCTATCGTATGACACAGAAAAATCAAAGATATTGAGAATAGTGTTCAAAATACACATACATTTAACATTAATTGTTTAATCCTTGTAAAAGTCACTAGAGAGCCACAAATATTAAAATTATGAAGAAATACTTGTTTACTAAAATTAAAGAGCTCTAAACGCTGCATATAGGACATACGTTCTTATCTTTATACCTCGTTGTATTAAATAGAAAAATAAAAAATTTTGAGATTAGTGTTTGATATACACCTACATTTAACATTAAGTGTGTAATCCCTGTAAAAGTCACAGTAGAGCCTAAAATATATAAATTATTAAGAAATGTTGATAACTATAATTAAAGAGCTCTAAAAGCTGCATATCGGACATACGTTTTTACCATTATATCTTTAAAAACCATATGCACTCTAAAAATCCAAAATGGTAGTTGAAGTAACTTCAATTCGTTATTTACCGGTAAAATTTAAAGATACTCTTCGATTTTCAAATTTCAAACACTGGTGGATGCTCCTCGTTGTTACCTATCGTTTTTAAAAGAAAAATCAAAGATATTGATATTAGTGTTCGAAATACACCTACATTAACTTTATGTGTATATTCCCTTTAAAGGTCACTATAGAATCTAGAATATTGAAATTATGAAGAAATGCTTCATAACTAAGAATTAGGTACGTTAAAAGCTGCATATAGGACATACATTTTTACCATTATATCTTTAAAAATCATTACACTCAAAAAATTCAAAATGGTAGTTGAAGTAACTTCAATTCGTTATTCACCGGTAAAATTTAAATTTACTGTTCGATTTTCAAATATCAAACACTGGTGGTTCCCCCTTGTTGTTAGCTATCGTTTTAAAAAGAAAAATCAAAGATATTGAGTTCAGTGTTCGAAATACACCTACATTTAACGTTAAGTGATTAATCCCTTTAAAAATCACAATAGAGCCTAAAATATTGAAATTATGAAGATATGCATGATAACTAAATTTAAAGAACTCGAAAAGCTGCATATAGGACATACGTTTTTAACATTATATCTTTAAAAATCATATACAATCAAATAATCGAAAATCATAGTTGATGAAGAAATTTCAATTCGTTATTCACCGGTAAAATTTAAAGTTGCAGTTCGAGTTTCAAATTTCAATCACTGGTGGATGCACCTCGTACTTAGCTATCGTTTGATATAGAAAAATCAAACATATAGAGAATAGTGTTCAAAACACACCAACATTTAACATTAAGTGTTTAATACCTGTAAAAGTCAATATAGAACCTAAAATAATGAAATTATGAAGAAACGCTTGATAACTATAATTCAAGTGTGCTAAAAGCTGCATATAGGACATACGTTTTTACCATTATATCATTAAAAATCATATACACTTTAAAATATGATAGGGTAGTTGATTAAGTAACAATTATTTGTTTATCACCGGTAATATCTAAATATACTGTTCGATTTTCAAATTTCAAACACTGGTGGATGTTCCTTGTTGTTATCTATCATTTCAAATATAACAATTAAACTTATTGAGATTATTGTTCGACATACACCTACATTAACTTTATGTGTATATTCCTTTAAAAGTCACTACAGAGCCTAGAATATTGAAATTATGATGAAATGCTTCATAACTAAAATTTAGGTACGCTAAAAGCAGCATATAGGATATAAGTTTTATCATTATATCTTTAAAAATCATATACAATTTAATAATCTAAAATGATAGTTGATGAAGGAAGTTCAATTCGTTATTCACCGGTAAAATTAGTGAACAAAATACACCTACATTTATCATGAAGTTTTTATTCCCTGTAGAAGTCACTATAGAATCTATAATATTGAAATTATGAAGAAATGCTTGATTTCTAAAATTGTAGAGCTCGAAAACTGCATATAGGACATACGTTTTTACCATTATAACTAAAAAAATCATAACTCTATTAATATCCAAAATAGTAGTTGTAGAAGTAACTTCAATTGGTGTTCACCGATAAAATCTAAAGTAACTGCTCGATTTTCAAATATCAAACAATTGATTCTTAGCTATCGTTTGATATAGAAAAATTAAGATATTGAGAATAGTGTTCAAAATATACCTACATTTAACATTAAGTGTTTAATCCGTTTAAAAGTCACTACAGAGCCTAAAATATTGAAATTATGAAGAAATGCATGATTACAAAAATTAAAGAGCTCTAAAAGCTTCGTNTAGGACATACGTTTTTACTATTATATCTTTCAAAATCATATGCACTCTAAAAATCCAAAATAATAGTTGAATAAGTTACTTTAGTACTTTATTCACCAATAAAAGCTAAAGTTACTGTTCGATTTTCAACTTTCATACACTGGTGGATGCCTCTCGTTGTTAGCTATCGTTTGATATAGAAAAATTAAAGATATTAAATATAGTGTTCAAAACACACCTACATTAATTGTATGTGCCTACTCCCTTTAAAAGTCACTACAGAGCCTAGAATATTGAATTTATGAAGAAATGCTTCATAAAAAAAAATGTGAGTGCCTTAAAAGCATACGTTTTTACCATTATATATTTTAAAACAGTACACTCTAAAAATTGAAAATGGTAGTTGATGAAGTTACAAAATTTCGTAATTCACCAATAATATCTAAATTTACTGTTCAATTTTCAAATTTCAAACACTGGTGGATGCCCCTCGTTGTTAGTCATCGTTTGAAATAGAACAATCATAGATATTGAGATTATGTGTATATTTCCTTTAAAAGTCACTACAGAGCCTAGAAGATTGAAATTATGAAGAAATGCTTGATAACTAACATTTAAGTACGCTAAAAGCTGCATATAGGACATAAGTATTTACATGTATATCTTTAAAAATCATATACACTCTAAAAATTCAAAATGGTAGTAGAAGTAACTTCAATTCGTTATTCACCGGTAAAATTTAAAGTTACTGTTTGATTTTCAAATTTCTAACACTGGTGGATGTCCCTCGTGTTAGTTCTCGTTTTAAATACAAAACATCAAAGATATTGAGATTAGTGTTAGAAATACACCTACATTTAACATTAAGTGTTTATTCGCTGTAGAAGTAACTAGAGAGCCTAAAATATTGAAATTATGAAGAAATGTTTGATTACTAAAAATATAGAGCTCGGAAACTGCATATTGGACTTATGTTTTTACCATTATATCGTTAAAAATCATATACACTCTAAAAATCCAAAATGATAGTGATGAAGATACATTAATTCATTATTCACCATTAAAATCTAAAGTAACTGTTCGATTTTCAACTTTCAAACACTGGCGGATTATTCTCGTTGTTAGCTATCGTTTGAAAAAGAAAAATCAAAGATCTTGATATTAGTGTTCGAAATACACATACATTAATTGTATGTGCTTATTCCCTTTAACAGTAACTACAGAGCCTAGAATATTGAAAATATGAAGAAATGGTTGAAAACTAAAATTTGAGGGCGCTAAAAGCTGCATATAGGACATACGTTTTTACCATTATATCTTTAAAAATCATTTATACTCTAAAAATCCAAAATGGTAGTCGATGAAGTAACTTCTATTCTCTATTCACCGGTAAAATCTAAAGTTAATGTTCAATTTACAAATTTCAAACACTGGTGAATGCCCCTCGTTGTTAGCTATCGTTTCAAATAGAAAAATCAAAGATATTTAGAATAGTGTTCAAAATACACCTGCATTTATCATTATGCGTGTATTTCCTGTAGAAGTCACTATAGAGCCTAAAATATTGAAATTATGAAGAAATGCTTGATTACTAAAATTGTATAGCTCTAAAACTGCATATAAAACATTCGTTTTTGCCATTATATCTTTAAAAATCATATACACTTTAAATATTCAAAATAGTATATGATAAAGTAACTTCAATTCGTTATTCACCGATAAAATCTATAGTTAATGGTCGATTTTCACATTTAAACACTGGTGGATTCCACTCGTTGTTAGCTATTGTTTGATATAGAAAAATCAAAGATATTGAGAATAGTGTTCAAAATACACCTACATTAAACATTAACTGTTTAATCCCTATAAAAGTCACTAGAGAGCCTAAACTATTGAAATTATGAAGACATGCTTGATTACTAAAATTAGAGTGCTCGAAAAGCTGTATATAGGACAAACGTTTATACATTTATATCTTTGAAAATGATATGCACTCTAAAAATCAAAATGATACTTGATTTAGTAACTTCTATTCGCTATTCACCGGTAAAATTTTAAGTTACTGGTCGATTTTCAAATTTCAAACACTGGATTGTAAGCTATCGTTTGAATTAGAAAAATCAAAGATATTGAGAATAGTGTTCAAAATACACATACATATTACATTATGTGTTAAATCCCTGTAAAAGTCAATAGAGAGCCTAAAATAATGAAATTATGAAGAAATGCTTGAATACTGAAATTAGAGAGCTCGTAAAACTGCAAATAGGACATACGTTTTTACCAATATATCTTTAAAAATCATATGAACTCTAGAAATCTAAAATTATAGTTGATGAAGTTACATTGGTTCGTTATTTTCCAATAAAATCTAAAGTTATTGTTTGATATTCAAATTTCAACACTGGTGGATGCCCGTCGTTGTTAGCTATCGTTTGAAATAGTGAAATTAAAGATATTGAGAATAGTGTTCAAAATACACCTACATTTATCATTAAGTGTTTATTCCCAAAAAGTCACTGTAGAGCCTAAAATATTTAAATTAGAAAGAAATGCTTGATTATTAAAATTATAGAGCTAGAAAACTGCATATAGGACATATGTTTTTACCATTATATCTTTAAAAATCAAATGCACTCTAAAAATCCAAAATGATAGTTGATTAAGTTACATTCGTTCGTTATTCGTCCAATAAAATCTAAAGTTACTGTTTAATTTTCAACTTTCATACACTCGTCGTTAATAGCTATCGTTTGTTATATTACAATCAAAGATATTGAGATTAGTTTCAAAAAACACCTACATTTATAATTAAGTGTTTATTCCCTGTAGAAGTCACTATATAATCTAAAATATTGAAATTATTAAGAAATGCTTGCTTTCTAAATCTGTAGAGCTCGAAAACTGCATATAGGACATACAGGTTTACCATTATATGTTTAAAAATCATATACACTATAAATATCCAAAATAGTACTTGATGAAGTAACTTCAATTCGTTATTTACCGATAAAATCTAAAGTTACTGGTCGATTTTCAAATGTCAAACAATGGATCCTTTGCTATCGTTTGATTTAGAAAAATCAAAGATATTGAGAATAGTGTTCAAAATACACATACATTTAACATTAAGTGTTTAATCCTAGTAAAATTCACCAAAGAGCCTAAAATATTGAAATTATCAAGAAATGCTGATAACTTAAATTAAAGTGCGCTAAAAGCTCCATATACGACATTCGTTTTTTCCAATATATCTTTAAAAATCATATACACTCTAAACATCCGAAATGGTAGTTGATGAAGTAACTTCAATTCGTTTATCACCGTTAATATCTAAAGTTACTGTTCGATTTTAAAATTATAAACACTAGTGGATGTTCCTCGTTGTTATTTATCAATTGAAATAGTAAAATCAAAGATATTGAGATTAGTGTTCGAAATACACCTACATTAACTTTATGTGTATAATCCCTTTATAAGTCACTAGAGAGCCTAGAATATTGAAATTATGAAGAAATGCTTCATAACTAAAAGTTAAGTACAATAAAAGCTGCATATAGGACATATGTTTATACCATTATATCTTTAAAAATCATATGCACTTTAAAAATCCAAAATGAAAGTTAATAAAGTTATTCACCGATAAAATCTAAAGTTACTGTTCGATTTTCAAATTTCTAACACAGGTGGATGCCCCTCGTTTTTAGCTATCGTTTGAAATAGAAAAATCAAAGATATTGAGATTAGTGTTTGAAATATACCTGCATTAACTTTTAGTGCTTATTCCATTTAAAAGTCACTACAGAGGGTAGAATATTGCAATTATGAAGAAATGCCTGATAACTAAAATTTAAGTGCGCTAATAGCTGCATATAGGACATACCTTTTTACCATTATATCTTTAAAAATCATATACACTCTAAAAATCCCAAATGGTAGTTGATGAAGTAACTTCTATTCGCTATTCACCGGTAAAATCTAAAGTTAATGGACGATTTTCAAATTTTATACACTGGATTGTAAGCTATCGTTTCATATAAAAAAATCAATGTTATTGAGAATAGTGTTCAAAATACACATACATATTACATTAAGTGTTTAATACCTATAAAATTCACTAGAGAACCTAAAATATTGGAATAATGAAGAAATGCATGATAACTAAAATTAGAGAGCTCGAAAAGCTTCATATAGGATAAAAGTTTTTACCATTATATCTTTAAAAATCATATGCACTCTAAAAATCCAAAATGATAGTTGATGAAGTTACATAAGTTCGTTATTCTCCAATAAAATCTAAAGTTATTGTTTGATTTTTAAATTTCAAACACTGGTGGATGTCCGTCGTTGTTAGCTATCGTTTGAAATAGAAAAATAAAAGATATAGAGATTAGTTTCAAAATACACCTACATTTATAATTAAGTGTTTATTCCCTTTAGAAGTCACNATATAATCTAAAATATTGAAATTATTAAGACATTCTTGCTTTCTAAATCTGTAGAGCTGAAAAACTGCATTTAGGACATACGTTTTTACCATTATATCTTTAAAAATCATATATAAAATAAATATCCAAAATAATAGTTAATGAAAACTTCAATTCGTTATTCAACGATAAAATCTAAAGTTACTGGTCGAATTTTCAAATTTCAAACTCTGGATTGTTAGCTATTCGTTTGATATAGACAAATAAAAGATTTTGAGAATAGATTACAAAATACACCTATATTTATCATTAAGTATTTATTCCCAAAAAGTCACTGTAGAGCCTAAAATATTGAAATTATGAAGAAATGATTGATTACTAAAATTGTAGAGCTCGAAAACCGCATATAAGACATACGTTATTACCATTATATCTTTAAAAATCATATAGACTCTAAATATCCAAAATAATAGTTGATGAAAACTTCAATTCGTTATTCACCCATAAAATCTAAAGTTACTGGTTTATTTTCAAATTTTGAACTCTGGATTGTTAGCTATCGTTTGATATACACAAATCAAAGAAATTGATATTAGTGTACGAAATACACCTATATTTAACATTAAGTGTTTAATCCCTGTAAAAGTCACTATAGAACCTAAAATATTGAAAGTATGAAAACAAAACTTGATAACATAAATTTAAGTACGCTAAATGCTGCATATAGGACATATGTTTTTACCATTATATCTTTAAAAATTATATACACTCTAAAAATCTGAAATGGTAGTTGACGGAGTAACTTCAATTCGTATATCACCGTTAATATCTAAAGTTACTTTTCGATTTTAAAATTTCAAACACTAGTGGATGTTCCTCGTTGTTATTTATCATTTGAAATAGAAAAATNCCTCGTTGTTATTTATCATTTGAAATAGAAAAATCAAATATATAAATTTTAGTGTTTGAAATACACTTACATTAACTTTACGTGTATATTCTCTTTATATATCACTACAGAGCCTAGATTATATTTAAATCATGAAGAAATGCTGATAACTAAAATTAATGTGCTTTAAAAGCTGCATATACGACACACGTTTTTACCAATATATCTTTAAAAATCATATACACTCTAAAAATCTCAAATGGTAGTTGATGAAGTAACTTCAATTCGTTTATCACCGTTAATATCTAAAGTTACTTTTCGATTTTAAAATTTCAAACACTAGTGGATGTTCCTCGTTGTTATTTATCATTTGAAATAGAAAAATCAAAGATATTGAGATTAGTGTTCAAAATACACCTACATTACCTTTATATGTATATTCCCTTTAAAAGTCACTAGAGAGCCTAGAATATTGAAATTATGAAGAAATGCTTCATAACTAAAATTTAAGTACGCTAAAAGCTGCATATAGGACATATGTTTTTACCATTATATCTTTAAAAATCATATACACTCTAAAAATCCAAAATGGTAGTTGAAGTAACTTCAATTTGTTATACCCGATAATATTTAAAGTAACTTTGTTTTTCAAATTTAAAACACTGGTGGATGCTTCTCGTTTAGCTATCGTTTGAAATAGAAAAATCAGAGATACTGAGATTAGTGTTCAAAATACACCTACATTTATCATTAAGTGTTGATTCTCAGTAGAAGTCAATATAGAATCTAAAATATTGAAATTATGAAGAAATGCTTGATTTCTAAAATTGTAGAGATCGAAAACTGCTAATAGGACATAAGCTTTTACCATTATATCTTAAAAAATCATATACACTATAAATATCCTATATAGTAGTTGATGAAGTAACTTCAATTCGTTATTCACCGATAAAATCTAAAGTTACTGGTCGATTTTCAAATGTCATCCAATGGATTCTTAGCTATCGTTTGATATAGAAAAATCAATGATATTGATAATAGTGTTCAAAATACACATACATTTAACATTAAGTGTTTAATCCGTGTAAAAGTCACTAGAGAGCCTAAAATATTGAAATTATGAAGAAATGCTTGTTAACTAAAATTATAGAGCTCCAAAAGCTGCATATAGGACATACATTTTTACTATTATATCTGTCAAAATCATGTGCACTCTATTAATCCAAAGTAATAGTTAATTAAGTTACTTTTGTTCTATAAACACAAATAAAATCTAAAGTTAATGTTTGATTTTCAACTTTAAGTAACTGGTGGATGCTCCTCGTTGTTAGCTATCGTTTGATATAGAATAATTAAAGATATTAATAATAGTGTTCAAAATACATCTACATTAGTTTAATGTGCTTATTCCCTTTAACAGTCACTACAGAGCCTAGAATATTGAAATTATGAAGTAATGCTTGAAAACTAAAATTTGAGTACCCTAAAAGCTGCATATAGGACATATGTTTTTACCATTATAACTTTAAAAATCAGTACACTCTAAAAATCCAAAATGGTAGTTGATGAAGTTACAAAAATTCGTTATTCACCAAAAATATCTAAATTTACTGTTCAATTTTCAAATTTCAAACACTGGTGGATGCCCCTCGTTGTTAGTCATCGTTTGAAATAGAAAAATCATAGATATTGAGATTATGTGTATATTCCCTTTAAAAGTCACTACAGTGCCTAGAATATTGAAATTATGAAGAATTGGTTGATAACTAAAATTTAAGGGCGCTAAAAGCTGCATAATGGACATACGTTTTTACCATTATATCTTTAAAAATCATTTACACTCTAAAAATCCAAAATGGTAGTCGATCAAGTAACTTCTATTCACTATTCACAGGTAAAATCTAAAGTTAATGTTCGATTTACAAATTTCAAACACTTGTGAATGCGCCTTGTTGTTAGCTATGGTTTCAAATAGAAAAATCAAAGATATTGAGAATAGTGTTCAAAATACACCTGCATTTATCATTATGCGTTTATTCCCTGTAGAAGTCACTATAGAGCCTAAAATATTGAAATTATGAAGAAATGCTTGAATTCTAAAATTGTAGAGCTCGAAAACTGCATGTAAAACATACGTTTTTAACATTATATCTTTAAAAATTATATACACTTTAAGTATTCAAAATAGTATTTGATGAAGTAACTTCAATTCGTTATTCACCGATAAAATCTAAAGTTAATGGTCGATTTTCACATTTACACACTGATGGATGCCACTCGTTGTTAGCTATTGTTTGATATAGAAAAATCAAAGGTATTGAGAATAGTGTTCAAAATACACCTAAATTTAACATTAACTGTTTAATCCCTGTAAAAGTCAGTAGAGAGCCTAAAATATTGAAATTATGAACACATGCTTATTACTAACATTAAAGAGCTCGAAAGGCTGTGTATAGGACATACGTTTATACCATCATATCTTTAAAAATGATAAAAACTCTAAAAATTAAAATGATAGTTGATTAAGTTACATTATTTCGTTATTCACCAATAAAATGTAAAGTTACAAGTCGATTTTTAAATTACAATCACTGGTGCATGCCCGTCAATGTTTGCTATCGTTTGTTATAGAAAAAATAAAAGATATTGAGAATAGTGTTCAAAATACACCTACATTTATCATTAAGTGTTTATTCCCTCTAGAAGTCACTATAGAGCCTAAAATATTGTAATTATAAAGAAATGCTTGATAACTAAAATTATACAGCTAGAAAACTGCATATTGGACATATGTTTTTACCGTTATTTCTTTAAAAATCATATGCCTTCTAAAAATCCAAAATGATAGATAATTATGTTATTCACCAACAAAAGCTAAAGTTACTGTTCGATTTTCAAATTTCAAACACAGGTGTTTTTAGCTATCGTTTGAAATAGAAAAATCAAATATATTGATTTTAGTGTTAAAAATACACCTGCATTAACTTTTAGTGCTTATTCCATTTAAAAGTCACTACAGAGGCTAGAATTTTGCAATTATGAAGAAATGCTTGATAACTATAATTAAAGTGCGCTAAAAGCTGCATATAGGACATACGTTTTTACCATTATATCTTTAAAAATCATATACTCTCTAAAAATCCCAAATGGTAGTTGATGAAGTAACTTCTATTCGCTATTCCCCGGTAAAATCTAAAGTTACTGGTCGATTTTCATTTTTGAAACACTGGTGGATGCCCCTTTGTTTTAGCTATCATTTGAAACACATATTGATTTTAGTGTTCGAAATACACCTACATAAACTTGATGTGTATATTCTCTTTAAAAGTTACTTCGGAGCCTAGAATATTGAAATTATGAAGAAATGCTTGATAACTAAAATTTAAGTACGCTAAAAGCTGCATCTAGGACATACGTTTTTTCCATTATATCTTTACAAATCATATACACTCTAAAATTCCAAAACGATAGTTGATGAAGTAACTTCATTTCGTTATTCACCGATAAAATTAAAAGTTACTGGTTGATTTTCAAATTTTGAACACTGGATTGTTAGCTAACGTTTTAAATAAAAAAATCCAAGATATTAAGAATAGTGTTCAAAATACACCTAAAATTTATCATTAAGTGTTTAATCCCTGTAGAAGTCCCTATACAGCCTAAAATATTGAATTTATGAAGAAATGCTTGATTAATAAAATTATAGAACTCGAAAACTGCATATAGGACATACGTTTTTACCATAATATCTGTAAAATTCATATAATCTCTAAATATCCAAAATTATAGTTGATGAAGTTACATTAGTTTTTTTATTCACCAATAAAATCTAAAGTTACTGTTTGATTATCAAATTTTAAACACTGGTGGATGCCCCTCGTTGTTAGCTATCGTTTGAAATAGAAAAATCAAAGAACTAGAGATTAGTGTATGAAATACACCTGCATTAACTTTATGTGCTTATTCCCTTAATAAGTCACTACAGAGCTTAGAAATTGAAATTATGAAGAAATGTTTAATCACTAAAATTTAAGTGCGCTAAAAGTTGCATATAGGACATACGTTTTTACCATTATAACTTTAAAAATCATATACTTTCTAAAAATCCAAAATGGTAGTTGATGAAGTAACTTCTATTCGCTATTCACCGGAAAAATATAAAGTTAATTTTCGATTTTCAAATTTCAAACACTGGTGGATGCCCCTCGTAGTTAGCTATCGTTTTAAATAGAAAAATCAAATATATTGAGATTAGTGTTTGAAATATATCTACATTTAACATTAAGTGTTTAATCCCTTTAAAAGTCACAATAGATCCTAAAATATTGAAATTATGAAGAAAAGCTTAATAAATAACATTAAAGAGCTCGAAAAGCTGCATATAAGACATATATTTTTACCATTATATCTTTAAAAATCATATACACTCTAACAATCCAAAATAGTAGTTGATGAAATAAATAAATTCGTTATTCACCGGTAATATCTAAAGTTACTGTTTGATTTTCAATTTTCAAACACTGGTGGATGCACCTTGTTGTTACCTATCGTTTGAAATAGAAAAATCAAAGATATTAAGAATAGTATTCATAATACTCCTACATTTAACATTATGTGTTTTATCCCTGTAAAAGTCCCTGTAGAGCCTGAAATATTGAAATTATGAAGAAATGCTTGATAACTAAAATTCGAGTGCGCTAAAAGCTGCATAAAGGACATACGTTTTTACCATTAGTAGGGGACTTTTTGAGAGTTCAAGAACCACTCACTCTTCTGCACTCCCAGTGGAGTGAGTGGAGTAAGTGGGATGAATGGAATGAGTGGAGCGTGTGGATCGAGTGGAGTTAGTGGAGCGGGAGGAGTGAGTGGAGTGAGTGGGCTGAAGCTCTCTTCAACTACCTTACCTAACCCGTCAAAGCCTTACCTAACCACCCTTGAATTATATACCCTAATATGACCTTTGACCCCGAGTTTAATTTTTTTTTCTATTTCGATACAGTTACAGGGCTACCTGTACGTCACGTGATGCGACATCATGTTCAGGTGATTTAATTTTTTTTACTGAATTAAAATCTAATCTTACATGACTAGTATACGAACTTGCAATGTTAGCGTTACTGATCAAGCGTCTTTACCAACTAGGCCACGACGAAGTTGGTGTAGATGAAGGAAACTTAACCATTTAAATGATCGTGAATGTGTTGGCTTCTGAATATGTTACGACACATGATGTGATGTCATGTTCAGATGATTTAATTTATTTTATTGAATATAAATCTGATCTGTCACGACTAGTATTCGAACTTGCAATGTTAACGTTATGGCAACAGCGTCTTATTTTAATTTTAAAAAAATTTTGAACCAAATTCTTGCTCTGTTTTCCTCTGGTGGAGAAAAATTTTGGACAAATTTTTGTATGTAAAAAATTTTCAGAGCTCTTTTGCCCTCTTGTGAAGAAATTAATTTTTATTTTTCTTTCCTATTTTATTTCCCATATCCCTGGTGTGAATGATGCCATCAGTCACATGACCAGAGCTCTGTAGATACACATTTTTCGAAAAAATTTTATGGTATTATTATCGGAGCTCTGTTCAAGTATGGTTGGTAAAAATTTTTGATGTTTTTTTTTCCAACATTTTTTGAATGCCAATATTTTTCGATATCGATATTTTTTTCGATGTCGATGTTTTGAATGTTGATATTGTATTGTTTCTATATTTTCTGATATCGATGCACGATTTCTATATTTTCTTTGGGCATATGCACATCAAATCATGAACTGCTCCCTTCAACTCCTTAACCTAATCTAATATGGCCGTACCCTGAGCTTCTTCCATCAACTCCACAACCAAGCCTAACCTAACCTCGAACCATTCGCTGTTAATTATGTCTCTCGTTGCCATTCATATCGCTCGCGGCAGACAAGTGAACTATTGCTAGCCGAACTAAAAGGATAGAGTTGTTCGAGTGGTTATATATTTTATCAAAAGTCATTCCCAACCAGTTCAGACCTGTTTTTCTCAACTTTAATATTTTTACTACAGCGCAATCATCCGAGCGGCAGACAAGTGAATTATCATAGTAGCCCATTGCCACTGAAAGTGCCACACACACAGTCAGCAATATCAGCAACAAATGTTGCTCAACATAAATTTAAACCTGATTTGTTAGATCACACCAAGTTTAGACCTGAATTTCTTCAACTCCACAATCTAAGCTAACCCAAGTCATATTTTCAAGTTTAGACCTGCTTTTGCTCAACACCTCAACTAAATCTCATACAAGAGAACCATGTATTTTTGTGTTTTGAATATAGCACCGCAATCAGAGCAGTAGATGAGTGAATTATCACAGTTATACATACCACTTACAACCATCTCTACACGAGCTGAATCTATTATTCATAGCCATCCCACTCCACAGTTTGACTTACTCCCAAACAGTTCAGACCTGGCGTTTTTCAACTTTGATTTTTCGACTACAGCGCAACCATTAGAGCTGTAGACGATTGAACTAGCTCTATAATCCATACCATTCACAGAAAGCTCTTCAGCGCATGAAGCTATCACACATCAAAACTCGCTCCCAATAAGTTGTGACCCACCTTCTTCAGCTTCATAATCTGAACAAACCCAAATCATATTTTCAAGTCTAGATATGTTCAACACCACAAGTTAACCTCATCCCTACCAATTTCATACAATAAAGACATAAAACCTTCAAGTTTCGACTACAGCACCAACAAACAGAGCGGTGAACGATTAAATTGTAGCACCACCATCAGTGCGGCAGATGAACGAACTATCACAATAATACATACCATTCACAACCAACTCCTCAACGCGCTGAAACTATCTTACTCCACAATAAATCTCACTCCCAACCAGCTCAGATCTGACTTTCTTTGAGTTTGATATTTCGACTACAGTGGCATCATTAGAGCGGTAGACGAGTGAATAACTACAACATATCAAAACTCACTCCCACCAAGTTCTGACCGACTTTTATCAGCTTCATAATCTGGACTAATCCGAGTCATATTTTCAAGTTTAGATTATTTAAGCATTAAAATTAAACCTCTTCCCTACCAATGTCATACAGGAAAGCCATAAAACCCTCATGTTTCAGCCACAATACCGCCAGCAGAGCGGTGGACGAGTGAACTTCTAAGGGAACCCGGTATTTATTGTATCACTTGGTGTATGAAAAGTAGATAAATCACCTGGTGATAGCAATAATAATACAGGAACACATGTTAGGTGTTTTGTAAGCATCACAAACTTATTAGGATTACCAAATACTAAATCGTTACATGTGTATTTTGCTGACACACAATTTTTAAAAAATATAACAATGACATGTAAGGCGTACTGCTCGAAGGAAGCTACTATTTTACTTCTTCTTGTTAAGGATTGAAAATTCTATGTACATTGAACGGCTGAGCCTTAATTTTGTGAGTTCATGGTAAATGAATATCAGATGGATCATCATAAAAATCTTAAAGTCGTGAAGTGTCGTTGACGCTATCAATTTCTTTGGTCTCTTTCCTCACTAACCAATTCCACATTAAATCTGTTTTGCAGATTTCCATCGTCTTCCCAAACATTCCGTTATTCCTAAGTTTGAAGAAGTTCTTTTCAAATCTTTCATCGACAACGTTCTACAACTTGTATTGAACGTAATGTATGGCTCAATCCAGGACTCTTGGTGAAACATGAGGATGTCATGATCATGTGGTACCTTTATTCCAAGTTGCAGGTACAACTTAAGGTTGGCGTTGTACACCATATACTTTGATTTGTTCTGGAGTTTGGGTATGAATTTGCTCAGTTAAGAAGTGTTTAGCATCAAATGCTTCTAGAGCGTCCGTAGAATACGTAGTAGATAGCATATGCGGGTTGAATTTTACACTTTCTGGAGCAAGTGGATAGTTAGAGGGAAAATCATATTTTATATCGCACGCCACTATGTAGCCGATTTCGTGATCATCGAGGAAGTCCTTTACAAAATCTTCTTTGGCATCTTGATATAATCTGTATTGAACGCATTGTATAGCTCTATCCACGACTCTTGATGAAATTTGAGGTTGCTGTGAACATATGTTATTTTCATCCCAAGTTTCAGGTACACCTTTTGGCTGGAATACGGAGATAGGCAAAATCCTCATCATCAGCTTTAAATGAATTCAGAAACCTCGAAAACATCAATTCTGTACATTCACAAGGCATAAGATATGTAGTTGCCACCATTGCTGCTTTAATTTAAAATAATTTGTAAGGAAACGCTACTTCTCCGCAGTCTAAACTATTAGCTGACCCTCAAACTTAGCCATGTTCTGAAAAAAGCACCATCAAAAAACTTGAGTTTCTAAGTTTATATAATATATATATATATGTTTGTCTCTATAAACATCTCTTATGTCACAGTATTTGTAAGAAAATGGTATCTTTGTACAGTTCAAACTGCAAGAATCATCAACATTAAATGAACACAGAACCCTTGAAAACAACAATATTACACATTCGCAAGCCATAAGATACGTGTTTATCACCATAAATTATTTAATTTCACATAATTTACAAGAAAATACTACTTCTCCACAGTCTAATCTATTAACCATCTCTCAAACTTACCATTCTGCCGAACTCAACACCATTAAAACATTGATTATCTAAGTGTATAGGAAATACATAGATAAGCTCTATACACATCTCCATTTCCATAGTATGTGTAACAAAATGATACATTTGTGCAGGTTAAACTGCAAAAATCATCAACATTACAACCACATGAATTCGGAACTCCTTAAAGCACCACTTATGTACATTTGTAAGACGTAAGAGGTGAGTTTAGTACCATAAGTTCTTCAATGCTACACTATTTATAAGAAAATGCTTTTTCTGTACACTCTAAACTATTCACCAGTCCTCAAACGTAGCACTGCTCTGAACTCAGCACCATTAAAAACACTGATTAACTAAGTTAATAAGAAATAAGTACAGGTGTTTAACTCTCTAAACATCTCTAAGTTCACAGTAATTGTAAGAAAATGTCTCTTTCGCACAGTTAAAACTACAAAGACATCGATATTACCATTAAATGAACTAATAACCTTTGAAAACGTCATTTTTACATATTCACAAGCCATATGATATGTATTTATCACCATAAATTCTTTAATTTCTTATAATTTGCATGAATATGCTACTTCTTCTGCAGCATCGTACATAGAAAATAAACTCAAAGCTAAATTAAAATGAGCTATAAATTACGCAAAGTAAACAAAACAGTGACAAAAATACTGCGCTAAAATAAGTTCAATAACAACAACCACAGCACCATGGACAGAATTACAAGGTTTCCGATACGAAATATAATCACGAATCTCTAATTCATAAATACTCTTCTACTGAAACAGAATAACAAACCAACCACGATATGAACACAACTAGCTTCACAAAGGAACAATCATTTGCCTCCTTAAGATATACAGAAACATCGTACAATTTCACTCAGTAATAAGACTAAATATAATCCATATGAGGAAAAGAATGTTAAACCAACATTTCACACAAATGGAATTACGACCAATTCCATATTTCTAATAAACTTCTTAAATAAATCTCTTTTTTACTTCTTCGCAAGAATAGCTCCGTACAACTTTTAATCATATTTGGGCCATAGGAACAATGCCAAAGGAATGGCTTCATACAACCACTCCTAAAAATAGGTAAACAATCTCGTATAATGCCATTGTACATGGCAATAACAATAATTCCAACACTTGACAAATTAAT